>WEDG01004635.1:0-14177 GCA_017591395.1 Schistocephalus solidus
CCGTGGTCTGTCAAAGACCACAACACCCTTGAGAAGGTCCAAAGACGTGCAAAGACGTCAAAGCTACCTGCCTTACGAGACACGATTGTCTAATCTTGATCTGTTTCCTCTGGACTATAGACAGCTACGCGGCGACCTAATACAAGCCTTTCGAATGCTGCGGCAACAGGATTGTTGCCTGGCATCTGGCGACTTCTTTGAGCTGGCCACTACCACTACTTTGCGAGGATATCCCATTAAACTACGTGTAACAGGTGCAAGACTCGACACAAGAAGGTTCTTCTTCTCCAACAGAGTGGTTAAGGCCTGGAATGCTCTGCCTGCGGACATAATTATGTCTCCATCCGTGGACAATTTTAAGCGGAAGTTTAACCAGTACAGTCACTTAATCCGAACCTAACACATTTCCTGAAACATATTCCCATCCACAATTTTCGCGTCATATAACATACTACTCCATATTTTGAGTAACATTATTTTATAATTATTTGTTCTATGCCCTGCAGTGTGTCGGTGAGATAACCCTTTGTCCAACGTCCATTATGTTAGCCTTTTTTAATTTACAGTGTCATTGACATCAATAGGGAGCTCCAAGGCTTCGCCTATATTTCCCTTAATAAAACTGAACTGAACTAAAAAAATGTCAGCTCTCTTTCTTTGATCATGTTCTACAATCTAGGGATAATGGCTTTGCACTTTACATAGTCTATTTCGATTTCACCAAGGCCTTCGATCGTGTCGACCATGCCCTTCTTCTCCTGAAACTCTCCTCTTTCGGTATATGTGGTAAACTTCTGAGCTTGATATTTTCTTACATGAGCTCTCGTACACAACATGTTAAGATCTCCAATGCTATCTCAAACTCTGCACGTGTGAGGAGTAGATTTATTCAGGGTAGTGTGCTGGGCCCGCTTTTATTTTGTATTTTTGTCAATGACGTGCCAGGTTTATTTCGAAATGGTAGGCCCTTTATGTATGCCGACGATTTAAAAGTTGCATATCGATACAAGCCGGTAGATCGCGACACCGTGCCTGATATATTAAAAAATGATCTCGAGGCCTTTGCTCAGTGGTGCTGCACATGGCGCCTTTCCTTTTCTTGGCTCAAATGTTCCGTTATGGTTGTCGGTGACAACCATCAGCCTCATCTAAGCATAGATGTCCACGATATAAATGTACCTGGCGTTGTTAAGGACCTGGGAATATCATTTTCCAAAGGTCTCAATCTTTCAGGGCATTGCGCCCTGATTGTCTCCAAAGCACGCAGAACTGCCGGGTTTATCCTCCGAAATTTTAAAACTATTGATATTAGACTCCGTCTTTATAAAATGTACGCTAGACCTGGCCTGGAATACTACTCGTTTCTATTTAGCCTTCTGCGCGCTACCGAACGGAAGAAAATAGAATCGGTTCAGCACTTCTTCACGAAAAAATTTTTATCGTTGGAGCACCGTAAACTGTCGTATCAAGAACGCTGTGGGCTTGTTAACATTGATCCCTTATGGTTTCGCCGAGTGCAGAAGGGAATCTTTTTGCTGTTTAAGCATTTGAATAGTCGTACATTTAATCCCCTTACCACCGTGAGACAGCTTGACCATCCTCGGCATACCAGTCATCGCAATGTCTTTTTATTTCTTGCATTAGCTCGCACAGTTAAGTATCGACGGTTCTTTTCGGAAAACGCCATGGCCATGTGGAATAACCTTCCCAATAATATAAAACTCCAGGGGAGTTTTTCTTAGTTTAAGATAACTATTACTAGTTTTTTGCATTAATATCAGTTTCCAAGAATTCTAGGCACCGACAAGGTAGAATCTGTTTTCCTGTTCGACGGAGTGCGCGGCATCTGAACCCGATCCCAGGTGTTACCTTGAGAGATACGGCACCGTCTCTGCAGCTTGCACCCGTTGACTTCTTAGGCAGACAGTGAGCAGCCGTACACGGATGCTTTCTTGCCGTGGGCAGAATCCCGGTTCCTAGCAATGACAGCGGGACTGCATACAGACTGCAATTGTGTTAGCCCTTCCCTGATCTGAATTGCTTTATTCCTTACAGGTGGCAGTTTTTTCTCCTGAATAACATAAAGATAGGAAAAAAACTTAAAATGATAAATATTCAGGAGTTTTTTTCACTGCAAGCCTCTACCCACTAAATATTTCATCTGACAATGCCTGTAAACCGGCATTAAAATACAACTATTATTATTATTACTATTATTATTCGTCCTTCCGCATCATAAAAAAACCATAACTGGCTGTGTCTATAATCCTCCTTGTTATTCTGACAATGAAATTCAGCAATGTAAATTCTTTGAAAATGTTTCAGAAGCTTCGTTTGATGTCAAAATAATAGTAGGAGATTTTAATTGGCTAGAAATCGACTGGCGTGCAAATACTTCTCCGCCAAAATTTGATAACCTGTTGAACACGATTTGCTATTCAAACATGTCTCAATTAGTCAGATCAGTGACTTAAAACGCTAGTATTTTGTATTTAATTTTTACTAATTGTGTCCATCATTTGCTTATGCATTTCCATCAAAACCTTTTTAGAAGTGATCATGCATCAATTTATTGTTGTTTCCAGTCTTCTCCTTTGTAAAACAAGAAATAGAACCCACCTATTTTGACTTTGCTCATGTTAACAAATGAATTTTCCGATCGCGAGCAGGTCTGGTTGGTTCTAGGCGCGCAGGTCGATTTTTGAAAGCTAAGTAAAATCTAAAATTTTGAACGTTTTCTTTCGTTTATACTGTCGTTATTGGCTTAATTGTATGTAAACGTTTTGCATTTCTAGCCCTTAATCGTATAAAATTAACTGTGGTCTTTGTCTTTAACAATAGGTTGAACTATACAGTGTCATATTATTCTCCTGACATAGCCTCAATTCTCGTTCTCAACTTTTAAACGGATTTATTTGTTTCTTGCTGTCTTTATTCGCTAAATTGTTGAAAAATTTGCATTTCTAGACTTTAGACAACTAAAACTTGCTATCCCTATAAATCCTCGTAGAAAACGTAGAATAATAAAGTGCTAACATAGAATTTAGGTAAAAATTTCATAAATTTATTTGACCCTGCATATCCTGCGTAGATCTTACTCATATTTTCGACTAAAAATGCAACCAACAAGCTCAATTTGTCGTAAACTTCATGCCTAGGGACCAAAACGATGCTTGAATACACCTAGCAGTTTCAACATTGACTTAAATGTACAACCCATAGTTAAAGCTAAACAGCTAGATCTGTCCGCTTTACAGAACTGCAACGACTTCATGACTTCATGAATTCATGACTTCTCTTTATTCTGTACATAAAGAAATTTCAGCATTACTCACAAATTCACAAAATTTCGTTTACGATGACGATCTCAAGTGCATTTATTCATTTTCTAAAGACTGCCAATAGTTGCGTGGATAAAATCAACACTGATCTACTTATGCTCTCACGTTGGAGCTGTACTTGGCAGATGGAGTTTTCTTCATCCAAGAGTAGATTTGTGTGTTTTGGCCCCGCTAAGCTTCCTGGACCCCTCGTATTTCAAAATAGTACACTTTTAGAACGATTAACCATAAAAGACTTAGGTCTAAGTTACACGAACAAGCTAGCATTATCGCCTCATGCAGATCGAATTTCTGCAAAGGCTGCACAGATATGTGGTTTTATGTCGCATAATTTCTTCCTTCCAGAAATAAAGTTTGACCTGTACCGCATGTTTTTTCTTCCTATTCAAGAATACTGCTGCCCCTGTTTGGGATGATGAACGCCTCTGACCGCAGTAAGATTGAATAAGTTCAGAGGGTTTGTACTCGAAGACTATTTTCTCTTCATGGATCCAGTATCTCTTATACGGATAGATGCCAGTTAGCAAACATTAAATTTCTGTGGGTTAGAAGACTCGAAGCCGGTCTCTGCTTCCTGTTTCGCGTTCACTCTAGCCCAAATCTACCACGAATTAACGCTCTTACTCCGGTAGATCGACCCTATGCCACTCGTAATTCCTCTATGATCATTTCACCAACCCTTAGCTCTACAACTAACCGGTCTCAGTTTTTTGCCTCCAAATATGCTTTCATCTGGAATAATCTTCCACTGCAAAGTAGGTTGTCGTCCACATTGGCTATTTTCAAAACAAAGTAACGCAAACATTTAACTTCAGAAGATATAAAGTCCTTATTGTCTGTTTCCTTCCCCAACTCGCAACTTTTGGATTTTGAAAAGGGTCCTCCTGGTATTTGAGGCAGCTCCCTTGATATTATATTGGTCTCTTATTATATGTCCATCATCCTCTCCAGAGTCAATCTTTGCATTCACTTTTTGCTCCCCCCCCTTTTAAACTAGCATCGCCAAGTCTTGACAACCTTGGTACTTTTTCTCCGCTTTTGCAACCCCGACGATGGTCTCCAGGTTCATTTGAGGATCAAGGCGGGTTCTGATGGTGTTGCCTCTTTGATTGGTGGAAGATGCAAACGGCAAGGTCGCATCTCAATGATGATCTCATGACCTCTACTGTCTCGTCTTCCTTTTGACCTTGGTGTCCACGATGAGTTCGTCCTCTCTCACCTCCACTGGTGGTTACAAACCGTAGCTCTGAATGCCATATTATCTCTCACACGACAAGGAGTGTTCCGAACCCTCATACGTTGTCAGCAACATCACAGCACTATCCCATTGCATCTAGCTGTTTTTTTTGTGAAGCAGTTTTTTTCTCCTACTTTTTTTAAATTGGCGGCTCACTGAACTCCGCCTCCGATTTAACCGTAGGAGTTTTTTTACTGCTTCTTTTCTAGTTCACCGTTTATGTTAAAGATTGTTGTCTATTGTTTTAAAAATCGCAAATCGTTTTGAATCGGATATGCCTACCATATTGTTCATTTCTGCTGTTAATATGGCTGCTCACATAGTGCAGCAATTATCCACTTAGTATTTATTTATACCGTGATACTAAGTTTGACATGGCGAGGCTTTCTGGGCCTTAAATATACAATAGATTTATTTATTGATTTTTTAAATTTTGGATCCATTTTGTCTATACTCGGCAACCTGTTCGATGGTAACATATCTGATGTTCCCTCTCACGATTGCAGGCGTCTTGATTCACTTTTGCACTTGGTCGCCAGTGAGGCTTTTGACAGACAGAAACGTTATCACAATTTGCTCCAAAAAAATCCTACCATACACAGACGACCAGTTGACGTTGCTATGGACCTTTTGTACTCGGATGGTTTCAAATACAAAATAGTGGAAGCAAACCACATCTCTTCGCTTAGCAAGAATCCTCCTATACAAATGAAATTGTTTTCAACAGTTGAGGTGGACTCAATCTTTGCTCAATTTAATTTAATTTAATTTATTTATTGCCAGTTTACAGGCAAGGTCAAAAAAATATATACAGTAGAGGGTCAAGCTGACAGTGAAAAAAACTCCTGGTTGTTGTTTTAGGTGTTTTCAGGAGAAAAAATTGCAGCTTATCGAGTAATTAAAGTTCAGGACAGGGACGCGTTAACCCAGGTGCCCGGTGAAGAACCTCTCCATTTAGTGTTATGGATCCGGTAGTCTGCACCAGCAGGTATGTCGGCGAGCGGCTGTTTGCTGTCGACTGAGAAATAAGCCGATTGAGGTCTGCAGAGCCAGTAATATTGCCCTCAACATGAAGACCGGCACAGGATTCAGAGTCCGTGAATGCCATCAGAAGCGAAAAGAGCTTCAACAGAGTCAGCACCCAAAAGTTTTGCAAGGTGTCCTGAATGTAGAAAACTAGTGACAGTTCGCGTAAACAAGGGATAGCTTTGCTGAATTTTGATACTTCTAGGTAGCTTATTCCAGATTGCTATAGCGTTTACCGAAAAAACTGTCGGAATCTAACTGTGCGTGCCAAAGGAAGAAATAAAAATACATCTCGATGGCTGGGGCGCCGAGAGTGGTCGAGGTGCCTCAGAGATGAAAGGGGGTTAAATGTACGACTGTTTAGTAGTTTAAACAGTAAAAATAGTCCCTTCTGTAATCTGTGAAGCCACAGCGGGTCAAGGCTTGTAAGCTCACAGCGTTGGTGATAGGACAGATTTCGGTAATCTGAATAGAAAACTCTTTTTTTAAAGAAGTGCTGGACTGATTCTATCTTCTTTCGTTCACTAGCGTGCAGGAGACTAAATATAAACGAGCAGTATTCCAGACTAGGCCTGACATACATTTTAAAGAGGCTGATTCTAATTTTGACGGTTTTAAAATTTCAGAGAAAAAACCCAGTAGTTTGGCGTGCTTTCGAGACAATCAGGGCGCAGTGCTCTGACAGATTAAGACTACTAGAGTTTTGATATGCCCAGATCCATTATTACTCTGGGCACGTTAAGATCGTGACCATCTATGCTTAGGTGGGGCTGATGGTTGTCCCCAATAACCATAACGGAGCACTTTTGCCAAGAAAGTGAGAGGCGCCATGTGCGACACCACTGAGCGAAGGCATGAAGATCCGTTTTAAAGAGCTCAAGCCCGATGTTGCGATCAATCAGTTTATATCGATAGGCAACTTTTAAATCATCAGCGTACATAAAGGGCCTTCCATACTGAAAACAATCAGGAACATCGTTGAGAAAAGAGGCAAAAGCACGCTGCCCTGAATAACTCCGCTCCTCACATGCGTGGGGTTGAAGATAACATCAGAAATTTTAACCCGTTGTGCGCGAGCATTCAAATTGGAAATTATAAAGTTCAGAAGCTTGTTACCTATGCCGAAGTAGGCAAGTTTCAGCAGTAGGAGATCATAATTCAGTATAATTCAATATATATAAGGGAGATAGGCAGAGCCTTTGAAAACCCTATTTACAGATAGACACTAGCAAAACAAGCAAATGTTACATTGCGATAGTCGTTAAAATATATCGATCATTGCTGTCGACTAAATATATGTTCATCAAGTAAAAATGCATCAAGTCTTCTTTTAAACATTTCTACGCTCTCAGCCTGAACAACTGAGGCTGGCAGTTTGTTCCATTCGTCAATCATCCGTTGGGAAAAGAAGTTGGCCCGCACTTCAAGTTTGGCGTGATTTCGTTTCAGTTTGTATTGGTTACCTCGGAGACTTGTCATGTTTACCCATTCAAAAAAGTTGGCCATCTGAAGAGCACAATCAACTCCTCTGACCAGTTTGAAGACTAAGATCATATCCCCTTTGTATTGCCTATAAGAGAGAGGAAAAACTTTAAGTCTTGCTAGGTGGCCCTCATAGGGTATGCATTCCAATCCTTTGACTAGTTTCGTTACCCTCCGTTGAACTTTCTCCAGCAGAGCGTAGTCATGTTTCGTCCAAGGGCGCCACGCCTGAACGCAATATTCCAACACCGGCCGGATAAATGTTCCAAACACGCGCCCAAAAAGCTCTCCGTCAAAATTAACGAAGGACCTCCTAATTGCGCCTAAAAAACACATAGCTTTCTTTGCGATATTCGCACAGTGCGCTGATGGTTTGAGAGTTGGTGTTATCCATATACCCAAGCCCTTTAGAATATTTACCTCCTGAAGTTGGTGACCACTGATGAAGTACTGGTATTCAAACCTTATCATCCTTCTGGAACTAGACCGCAGTCGGATTATTTGGCATTTGTTAAGATAAAGGTTCAGCAGCCACTCATCACACCATGTTTGCAAGCGATCTATGTTTTGTTGTAATTTCCGCGCATCCTCCGGTTTTTCAATCGAGTTCCATAACTTCAAATCGTCAGTGAACATTACCTTCTCGCATGTCAGACAATCCAGGCAGTCGTTTACGTATATCAGAAACAAAATGGGACCCAGATCGCTGCACTGCGGAACTCCACTGTGAACGGTTTCCCAGTTAGACTTGGCGTCTCCGATACAAACACGCTGGCGCCTGTCTTTGAGAAAGTCGGCCAACCATTTGAGTAGGTTGCCAGACACACACATTTGACGGAGCTTAAAGATCAGACGTTTGTGTGGAACCCTGTCAAAGGCTTTGCTTAAGTCAATGTAGACCGCATCGACTGACAAATCCATTTCTAATGATTTTGTCCAACTTTCCATGGATGTGAGCAGGTTTGTGAGGCAGAATTGACCACTTCGAAATCCATGTTGATATGAACTTAGCAAGTTATTCTCTTCAAGATGCCTCATCAGTTCCGTTTTGATTATCGTCTCCATCAATTTGCAACAGATACTTGTGAGGCTGACTGGTCGGACACTGTTTGGTGATGTCCTCTCTCCTCCTTTATAGATAGGGGTTATGTTGGCTATCTTCCACTCGGTAGGCAGAGCCCCCGCCTCCATCGAACTTTCAAATATCTTGGAGAGCGGAGAGGCCAGCTGGTCTGTGAGTTCATTGATAACTTTTGCGGATCTACCATCTGGGCCAGGTGATTTAGTGGGCTGTAGCTGTTTCAGAGTTTTTCTTACTGTGTCCATTGGGAACGGCACCGTGCTTATTTTGTTTGTAGATGTGGCAGTACTGTAGTATTCGTCCTCGTCAAAAGGTGGTTCCTCGGTTTACACGGACATAAAGAAATTGGATAAAAGGGCTGGTCTTATCAGAGTTATCAGTTAACTTGTTTCCCTGATCGTCTTTAAGACAAGGAATGCAGTCGCGATTTCGTTTTGCCTTATTAACGTAAGCATAAAAAATTTTCGAATTTCTTGGTATGTCTTTGACTATTTCCGAATCAAAGGCTGATGTTTCTTTTCTCAGAATTTCTGACACCGATTTCGCTGTTTCTTAAAAGCAGAAAAATGATCGGGTTGTTGATATCTGGCATATGTTCTCCAGAGTCTTCTTTTCTTCTTGACATTCCTTTTTATTTCCGATGTCACCCACTCGGGTCGGGAGACGCACGATCGCCTTTTAAGTGGGCAGAATTTCTCTACCAACTGCTGAATCAATTTACTAATAAAGAACCAGGCAGCATGGTACACGATCAAAAGCCTTAGTGAAATCGAAGTAAACGGTGTAAATTGCAAAACCGCTGTCTCTAGATTGTAGCACATGATCAAAGAAAGAGAGCTGGCAAGTGTCACAAGACCTTTTTTCGAGAAAACCATGCTGAGCCGCATTAAGTAGGTTATTTTCTCTTAGGTGACACATCATCTTGTCTTTGATCAAGGACTCGAAGATCTTCGAGACTGCTGGTAGTGTATTTATTTGTCTAAAGTCGTCAAATGACGTAGTTCGGCCGTGTTTCGGAATAGGCAGTATGTGCGATTCCTTCCATAAAATAGGGAAAGTTTCACTTTCAAGAGCAAGATTAAATATCTTATACAGAAGGGACGGAAAAATATCGTTTGCATCCGCCTTTAGAACGCTAACCGGGACGCCATCTGGTCCTGGACTGTAAGATTGACGAAAACGCCGAATGGCTACGGTCACGTCCCAGAGGTTAAAAGTTATGGTTTCGAGGACGTTACCGGTCCAAACCCGGATGTTAGGAAGGGGCGCGACGGTATGTTCACTAAACGTTCTAGACAAGAAAGCATTGAATCTATCAGCAGTCAACTAAGCGTCATCTATTGCGTTTCCTAAGGCATCTGGAAGTACGGTGTGCTACGTTTTCTCTGCGTTTTTACTGTGCGCGAAAAGAGCTTCGCAACGTTTAACGAAGGGTTTTCGGCAAACGTAACCTCGTCGGCTTGTCGTTTTTCGTCAGACAGCCTCTTAGCCTCTTCAAAGATTTTCTGGATCAAGGGCAGGACGGAGGTGTCGTTTTGCAGATGAAAACGACGGGAGAGTCTACGCAGTCTACGGCGGAATGATAAAGGGAGGTAGACTTCATCCTTGATATTAATTTTTTTCTTACGGGGAACAAAGCGAGAAATGAGTGGACCAAGAACTTTTTAAAAAAACAGCAGTTCAAACCTTCACATCCGAACATACAAAGAATCTAGTCCAGTCGTGGGAATTTAGGTGTGTTAGCAATTCCCTCATATTTGCTGATCTGAAATAACGGAAAAAGCTTTATTTTTGGAAAACTATAGGATGATCAGAATTCCCAAGTGCATCTTAAGGTGACACTGACGATGGCTGACAAACTCTACAAAAAATAAGATCAAGTATGTTTGATCATCGGGTGGGAAAATCAACTACCTGCCTATATCTATGGCCTCAAGTAGGTCTTCGAACTTTGCAGGACCGGAATTTGGAAACCAGTGAACTTCAGGAAGATTGAAGTCACCTGCAATCAAGCAGTAATTCAGATTAAGGTCAGCTGTAGCGTGAAATGCCAGTGAGAGACAAAGATCGTAATCCTCGTTGGCATTGGGTGGGCGATAGACACTACCAATGAGTAAAGAGTAGTTATCTTTTAGGACTACTCAGAGCCAACAGCTCTCTTCTACCTCGGTAAATTGACAATAGTCCAATGGAAAAAATGTAAGTGGTTGCCTTACATAGATTAAGCTTCCTCCGCCATGGCCCTCGCGTCGATCATTCCGAACGTAAGCCTAGCCTAGAATAGAGAGTTCGGAGTCGGATACACAGGGTGTTGCCCATGTCTCTGTAACTATTAGAATGTCCGGGCGGTGATAAAAACCATAGTCTAGAGCAAAGGCATCTTATTAAGCAGAGATCTGGCATTGAGGACAATTAGTTTAAGCGGGCACGTTTTTGGTTTCTGAAACGGGACAGTTAGGCTGTCAGGGTGACTGCCATCGGCCAGAGAAATGCTCTTTTCACTTGAACTATCTGTCCATCCCTTATTTTGAGATTTGCCTCGCCATTGGTCTTTCGTGTTTTCAGTTCTATTATTAGTTGTCGCATTTTCATTCGCTCTTTCAACCCATATTCCGGTTGAAAAAACACTTCAGAATGCGGACCCCGCAGGGCTCATTTTCTCTGTAGCAGGAGCTGTGCCTGCGCATTTTTTTCAAGATGGTTTTAAGAGGTCTTGGCCGAGAATTTGAACCGGGTGTAGACAGAGCCTTTCCTATTCTATATGCTTTGAGAATATGAATGGACTCGCCGTCCGTCAGCAGCATTTTTGCATACAATTGAAGGAGTTCCAAGTCATGTTTAACTCGCTCCTTTGGAATAATTGAAGCTGACTCCTGGACACCTTTCATGACTACATTCTGTTTCGACTCAATCTTGGGCCAGTTTGTAACTCAGCTTTTTCAGCTGAGTGAGTACTGGTAACCAGCTCACTTTGCCTGATAGGTCCAGATGAGCCGGATGTTGGGCAGGCTGGAGCCAAGTCTCTGCACGACTTGTTCTTCTTAGACCTTTTCTTCTTTGGCTTTACAAACTCGCCAACCTCTTCAACATCGCATGTTGGTGCAACGTCTACCAGTGATGTAGCGATGGGCGGTAAAGCCAGATTAGTGCTGATGATACCCGAACTAAGTACCGGTGGAGAGGCGCAAGGACTAGATGGGGCTCCCTTCGGAAGTAGCGAAAATTCCTCTGGTTTACCGGGTCCAGCAGTCGCGATATGTTTAATATGACTTTTATGTAAGCTTGAAGAAGCTATAAATGAATATGAATTTTGCTTTGTGGTAGGTTTATTACGAACAGGAGCTTTTTAAGCAGTTGGGCAAGATATAGATTTTTTTAATTTATCTATTTCTTGTCTTAGATTCCTTATTTCCTGCTCCATCCCTGAGAATTTCTGCTGGAGGCTGAAACACCCCATACATGTTTCATCTTCGTAAGCTACATTAGTTAAGCTTACTGAACTTTTACCCCGTTTAGCGGGAGGTGAACAAATAGCAGAATAACGATAGTTAAAATTGTTTTCTGCTTGTCCATTAACTGGCTTAACAAGATCCCTGTCCTACCAACAACGCTGTGAGCTTACAAGCCTCGACCCGTTGTGGCTTCGTAGATTACAGAAGGGACTTTTTTTACTGTTCAAGCTTTTAAACGGTTTTACCTATAACCCCCTTACATCCCTGAGGCAGCTCGATCACTGTCGGCGCACCAATTATAGAGATGTATTCTTATTTCTTCCTTTGGCACGCACCGTTAAATACCGTCAGTTTTTTCGGTAAACGCTATAGCAATCTGGAATAAACTACCCAGAAGTATTAAAATTCAGCAAAACTATCCTTTGTTTACGAGAGCTGTCACTAGTTTTCTACATTCAGGACACCTTCCGCGAATTTTGGGTGCTGATTCTCTGGAAGCTCTTTTCCGTTCTGATGGCGTCCACGGACTCTGAATCCTATGCCAGACTTCATGCTGAAGGCAATGTTGCTGGCTCTGCAGTCCGTAATCGGGTTATTCCTCAGTCTACAGCTAGCAGCCGCTCGCCGGCATACTTGCTGCTAGTACAGAAGACCAGATCCACAACACCGAAAGGAGAAGTACTACACTGTGCACCTGTGTCAACACCTCCCTGTCCTAAACTTTAATCTGTTCAACAAGCTGCAGTTTTTCTCCTAAAAATACCTTAAAGAACGATCAGGAGTTTTTTTCACTGTCAGCTGGACCCCCTACTGTATATATCCCTTTTGACCTTGCCTGTAAACTGGCAATAAATAAATAAATAAATATGGCTGAGTGGGTAGAGGCGCCGATAGACGGTCCCAAGCAGCTTGGTCGTGGACCAATTTTTTGTGACAATCAACTTATGGAACTTGAGTTTTGCATGTTATAATTGCCACAAAATTAACATAGAGTCAGCTGAGTTTTCAGCAATAAGAATATGAAAATATAAGGACTCAGCCTTTGGTTTGAGTCCCTTCCGCGATTAAGAGCAGATGCAGGGAGCAAAAAGCCAGCGTGAGTTTCAGAAAACAGCAAAGATCGAGGGTCCAAGTCGCAATTTACAAACTCTGAGGAATAAAAAGACAATTCTTTAATAATTTTCCAGCACCGTGTCTTCTACACTGAGGTAGAGACTAAAACTTCGTAGGCTCGAGGTACTTGAAATTCGACACGGTGCTTATTTTGTTTGTAGATATGGCAGTACTGTAGTATTCGTCCTCGTCAAAAGGTGGTTCCTCGGTATACACGGACATAAAGAAATTGGATAAGAGGCTGGTCTTATCAGAGTTATCAGTTAACCTGTTTTCTGATTGTCTTTAAGACAAGGAATGCAGTCGCGATTTCGTTTTGCCTTATTAACGTAAGCATAAAACCTTTTCAAATTTCTTGATATGTCTTTGACTATTTCTGACTCAAAGGCTGACCTTTCTTTTCTCAGAAGATTCCGACACCGATTTCGCTGTTTCTTAAAAGCGGAAAAATGTTCGGGTTCTTGATATCTGGCATATTGTCTCCAGAGTCTTCTTTTCTTCTTGAGATTCCTTTTTATTTCCGATGTCACCCACTCGGGTTGGGAGACGTACGATCGCCTTTTAAGTGGGCAGAATGTCTCTACCAACTGCTTAATCAAGTTTCTAATGAAAAACCAGGCAGGATTTGGGCCAGGTATATGTGCAGGGCTCCAGTCTATCCATTCAGTAATTCTTTCATTTTGGGATAATCCCCCTTTCAATACATTTTTCTGCATAACTGCTCGACGTTTGGGTACAGAAAAATGACTGTATTCCCAAGCAAGCACACAATAATAAATAAATAAATAAATTGTATATTTAAGGCCCAGAGGGCCCCATCATTACAAACTTAGTACCGTGGTTTAAATAAATACAAAGGGGATAATTGCTGCACTATGTGAGCATCCATATGAACAGCAGAAATGAGTAGTATGGTAAACATATCCGATTCAAAAAGATTTGCCATTTTTTAAACAAAAGTCAACAATCTTTGGCATATAATAATAATAATAGTTGTATTTAATACCGGTTTACAGGCATTGTCAGATGAAATATTCAGTGGGTAGAGGCTGGCAGTGATCACTTCGTCCAAGCGGCACGTAAGAACTTAATGCAAGGATGCAACTGTCTTCTCTACTAATGATTAGATCCAAACAGCTTGACTGCTGCCCATTTCGGAACAACGTCTTCATTGTGACATGTTGGGTAAGAAACTCATCATTTACCAACTGAAGTAATTTCTGTTCGAATGAGTTTTCCGATAACGAGCAGTACATTGAAACCCAATCGATATCGGGAGCGTTGAAATCTCCAAGTATTAATAAGTGTTTACTACGGCAGATTTGCTTTACCTCTGTGATGAGTGCTTCGTCCGTGTCCGTTCGCTGTCCTGGGGGTCGATATACCACGGCAATATGGAGGTCTGGTTTGTTTGGGACTTTCAGTTTACAACAAAGTATTTCGCA
>WEDG01004638.1:0-30000 GCA_017591395.1 Schistocephalus solidus
AGTACCCTTACACTCAGCCTAGACACTTTCATCGCACAATACCATGTGTGCACGTGCGCCAAACGCGGCTGTCCTAGCCGGCCAATCATTCTCTAGGCCAACTCAGAGGCGAATTCACTGGAGGCTCTTTGACGACGTTCCACCAAGTCTCACTTCGGATGCCGCTCGCGAGGATGCGGATGTACCCTCATCTGGCAGCCATCTTCTTCAACTCCCTTCTCAACTAGATCTGTACAGAATACACAATGACGTTCCACTTCTCCCTTCTTATAAGCAAACAGGCCTGAAGGTCTCAGCGACTAGGGTTTCCCTAATAGCCCCTCATTATTACTATTACTATTATTAGTATTACTACTACTACTACTACTACTACTACTACTACTACTACTACTACTACTACTACTACTACTACTACTACTACTACTACTACTACTACTACTACTACTACTACTTTACTACTGCACTACTACTACTGCTACTGCTACTACTACTGCTACTACTACTACTGATAACATTGCTACTACGACGATTACTACTACTACTGCTACTGCTACTACTACTACCGATACTACTGCTACTGCACTACTACTACTATTACTGCTACTGCTACTACTACTCTGCTACTACTACTGCTTCTACTACTGCTAATACTACTACTACTGCTGCTACTACTACTAGCTACTACTACGTACTACTAATACTGCCGCTACTACTACTACTACTACTACTACTACTACTACTACTACTACTACTACTACTACTACTACTACTACTACTACTCGAGCTATTCAGCGTACGGCGAAGCGAATTCCTGTTGGTGGCGGTTGACGCGCGTGCCTCTGACGGGAAAACCTATGTGGCAATGCAGCAACGGCGAACAACTGGGTTCACGTCGTCATAGCAGCACGCTACTATAAGGGTATTTTGCTCAGCAAAACACAGCCTGAACTAGGAGACGATCTTCCGTTTGTTTTGCGGCGGTGTTTTGGCAACTACAAGTGCGCGGCTGGTAATCGACTCGCTGGCTTCTGCATTGTCACGCAACCTCGTGCCAGTATCAACGCAACGCCTCCCGGCGTTTTGAAAATGAGTTATTTTTTCATTTGGCAGTTTGATGTGTTGGTTGACTCGACCATATAGCAACGATCAGATTGGCTATAATTGGAGACATCGAAGTAGCTTTTTCTGGATAAAGCTTCACAGTAGTCTAATCTGACCGGGCTTATAAGCAGGAGTTAAATTTCTTGAAGCTTACAATAACCAGGTTGACTAGCGAACCTTAAGATGGAACAAACTTAGTGCGTGTGGTTATAGACAATCTCAAATCCTTGACCTCCAAACTGGCGTCCCACTTCTATCACTTATCATACAGAACCCGGCCAGAAGGTCGTAGCGGCTACGATCTTCCCTCAAGAACTTAACCTGTTGCGATACATCCTCCTAGCAATGGTGCCGAAAGCGGGCAATTTGGTGCCTTCAATGCCCGCGTGCTAGGTCTCAACGGAATCAGCGCCTGCAACGACAATGTTCGCATCCTTTTGCGAACCTGCGCAGAATACCGACTTTCCCTGGCCAATACCCTCCGCTGCATATCAACAAGATTTATAAAAATGGGCAGCAGAGCCCGATGCGCCCGCAGAAGTTACAAAATTTTAAATTATGTCTAGCCGACAAGATCCTTGTGATACTGGTATGTGACCTGGGACATTACAATTCTTGCCCAAAAAACTGAAACCATCGTCGTACTTACTTATCGATGCCAACCACAGATTTCATGGCATCTTAAGCGTACCGGCAGAAGGTGGACCCACAAGCTAATTCCGTAGCGATTTTAAACTTTTCATATCACAAAATCCTTTTGTCGAGAGAGCGTTTTTTCGCATTCGTGTAGAGCCGTTGGACTCACAGCAATCAGCTGACGTAGATATAATCGTCGTAGTGCCAGTAACAATATTGCTACTACTGGTAATAACAGCCATTATTAACCGTAGTAAGGGCCTTAAGTGTGATAAAAAAATATAGTCAAAAGTAAAAGAGGGGCTGCAGCACTGAACGCTCCGCCCACTTATTTGGATTAATTTAAGGTTAAACCTGGCACGCATAAAGCCATTCACTTACCAGCCACGCCTCCACATAACACAATCATGGGCAATTGTACCAATTAAGTATGATTTGACCTTTATTATCGTAGGTTTTACAGTCAGCTACTTGTTGTAAACAATCGCATCTTTAACCTCCCTTGTGTATCAGTGTTGTTTATTCAACTTTTTATAACAAATAAGGAGTACCAAGGCATTTGTGTGAACTTCAGTAAAACTAAACTAATAGTAATATTACGCTGTAGCATTGCGAAAATGATGCAACAGTCTCCAGTACTTTGTCACCAGTCATAAGGGAGTACAGTGCCCAATTCGAGCTGAGTGCCTGGGTTCTTAGTAGAGTAGGCCGTCCGTATGGGAGATGGGGTGGACATTGGGCGAGCGAACATGTAGTGGCCCAACTCCAGGCGCATATTGCAACGCTGAGCCTCTCGCAACTACTTGCACCTGCGCACCAGTGGTGGCCAATCCCGACTGTCTTAACCAGCCAATCATCTTCAAGGCTGACTTACGCATGACCTCGCTAGAGGTGCCGTGACGACTCCGCACGTTCTCACACTTAAGGGCGCCGCTCTCGTGGCTCCGGACGTGCCCTCGTCCGGCTACCAACTTCTTCCAGCCCCTCCTCTGATAGTTTTGTACAGAATAAACTATCCTCCCCACTGGCGTCCCACTTCTTCTCTCTTCTTGCCTGAAGTTCGCGGCGGCTATGGTCTTAAGCTGTTGCGATAAACACACCAACGGAACGAGCATGCTGACGTTAAGTGGGGTCCACTGAGGAGCATAGAGAGAGCGTTGGAGAGGAGGGGTAGGACGACTAAACATTATGATCGATGGATGGTGCAGGCGTGGAGAAGTTGTGGGTGGGGGAAAAGGGGTCAAGAAATATACGTACAGATTGGAGCCTACGCGGACGTCAATAAGCATAATCTTGGTTCTGGTGGATGGAAAATATGGAAGAAGTTCTTTTGAGGGGGCAAGAGACCGAGTTCTCGGATTGAATGGCCATTGTTTCCGCTGTCCGTGGAGTCCATTGTCACAGTGACTTTGAGGGGCACTTCCGTACTGAATGGATCATCCTAAAGGCCCTGTTAACGTCTCACAGATAACAAGTGTAAACTGGATTTGCGAGGATGGAACTAGCGCTGGCCTCTGATTTGTCTCTTCCAAGTCGAACTATGAGATGTCTTTTACTTCTACCGTCAACATCTCAGTCTTCCAGGCGAGGAAGGTCCTTCATGGAAACAAATGAAGCAAGAGAAACATATAGAGTTGGCTTTAAATGATGTTTTGACATTTGTCTCCGAGAAAAAAAACAGTAGCTGAAACCACATAGGTAATTAATTACGTCGAGCAACTGGAAGTGATCAAGCAAAAATGGAGAGATTTCTGGCACATCTGCGTAATCCCTTTGACCCAATTGTGAAAAACGACGGCTTTGGTGGGTTTCGAATCCACGACAACCATAGCAGTTTTGGGTACAGCCAAAACTCTAACTACTTGACTTATGAAGCCCTATTTGAAGCCATGGTTTAACTACATTTGAGTCAAGTTACCCGCCCAGTCTGCTACAACGCATGGAATCCATCGGTTCTTAACGTTGGCTTTGCTCGCTCCTTGTCCCTGTTTTCTTGGGTTCCAACTCCACGGAAGCCATTGAGGTTTTCATAATCAGGTAAAATTAATCTAGCAAAAACATTTGATAACTAAAGTTGCAAGAGGGCACTAGTTGCATGGAAAACGTGATGCTGCTTGATCGGCACTCTCCTCTCTTCCCCACCCCCCTCAAACGCCGTATAAATCTTCCACTCCAGTTCAGTTCAGTTCAGTTTTATTAAGGGAAATATAGGCGAAGCCTTTGAGCTCCCTATTGATGTCAGTGACACTGTAAATTAAAAAGGCTGACATATAATGGACGTTGGACAAAGGGTTATCTCACGGACACACTGCAGGGCATCGGACAAACAATTATAAAATAATGTTACTCAAAAATAGGGAGTAGTATGTTATATGACGCGGAAATTGTGGATGGGAATATGTTTCAGGATATGTGTTAGGTTCGGATGTCGTGGTGGTACTTATGGCTGTACTGGTCAAACTTCCGCTTAAAAGTGTCAACGGATGGGGACATTATTATGTTGGCCGGCAGAGCATTCCAGGCCTTAATCACTCTGTTGGAGAAGAAGAACCTTCTTGTGTCGAGTCTTGCACCTGTCACTCGTAGTTTAATGGGATGCCCTCGCAAAGTAGTGGTAGTGGCCAGCTCAAAGAAGTCGCCAGATGCAAGGCAACAATCCTGAAGCCGCAGCATTCGAAAGGCTTGTATTAAGTCGCCGCGTAGCTGTCTATAGTCCAGAGGAAACAGATCAAGATTAGACAATCGTGTCTCGTAAGGCAGGCAGCTTTGACCTTGAACAAGCTTGGTTGCTCGTCTTTGGACCTTCTCAAGGGTGTTGTGGTCTTTGACAGACCACGGTCTCCAGGCTTGTATGGCAAATTCCAATTGTGGTCGCACGAACATCCCGAAGACCTTATTAAAGCACTCTTTGTCGAACTTTGCAAACGCTCGCTTTAATTAGATACAAGCTTGACATGGCAGATTTTTGCTACTTTTGAGCAATGGAACTATGTGAGTACGCCGCCCTTTGACGCTTCCTTTTCGTCTTTTTCTAAAAAGTTGGTAGTAAGCCATAGTTATCTTTTAGTCGTCCACTGGTTGGGGACAAAATCCAAGTTTCTGTTACGGAAATTATATCTGGAGATATTGCAGACATGAATCTTAAGTCGTCGAGCTTCAATATACTCTGTGCATTGGTGTACAGGAAGTTATTATGTTTGCTCGGCAAAGTGCTAACATTCGTACGAGCCCCGACGGGGTCAACTGCGGAATCCTGAATGGGCCTATGGGTAGCAACAATGAACGATGGATCACGGGTTGTGGTAAATAACCAAATTTGTTTCTCCTCGCGAGCGGCCGTCTTAGTTCGATGACAAGTTGACATGTTGGTCTGCCTGCAGAAGTCCTGTTGAAAATCGAGGTTTGAGTTTTAACTAAAGTGCTCTTAGCAGAATGGCATCTATTTTCATACCGTCAAGATAACTTTCAGAGGCCTAGGCGTTGATTCTGATTGGCTTTCGGGCCGTTTTCCAAAGTGGAAGGCTTTTTCTAGTTCAACTGACGTGCTGCGCATCAGAGAAAAAATGCGCGACGATCCAGAAACTGCATCAGTTCACGTTTGATGATTCGCTCCATAATCTTGCAACATATGGAGGTGAGACTTAACGGCCTGTAGTTATTTGCGGAAGCCCGGCTGCCACTTTTATGTATCGGGGAAATCCACGCGGTCTTCCAATCGGGTGGCAATCTGCTTGCAGCGAGGGAGGCTTTGAAGAGTAGACACAAGGGTTCTGCCAACTCTACGGCCAACTACTTCAACAACTTTGCCGGTATTACATCAGGACCTGGCGATTTGGTTTCGCCCAGCTTCAGTAGTTCCTGCAGAACAATAGGTTATGTTATGACCACTGAGTCAATTGTCGGGATCTCTTCCGCACTATAGTTATCAGCGGTTAGATTGGCTTCTCTCGTAAAAACCGACTGAAAGAACTCAGATAGATGCTCAGCCTTTTCCTCGTCCTTGCAAAGTTCGACGCCTTCATCCGTTTTTAACAAAGGATGGGGTCTTTATTTCGAGTGCACTGCCTAACGTAGTTTGTAGAAGAGCTTCGGGTTTTCTGCCGCACGGTTTATCGGGTTACTCTCAAAAACTTTGGCGGGCTTTTATAAACCAAGCCTTTTAACCTGTTCCTCTGCGTCTTGTACTTCGTCAGCGATTCGGCGGTCTTTTCCCTGAGATAAATTTGCCACAGCTTTCGCTTGCGGTTTACTTTACTCTTCTGTGTGGTCGTTAGCCACTGGGGCCTGTCGGTGACCTTTTTTTCGAATTAGAACAGTAGTTGGTGATAAGTCCCTGTAATACGGCCTTAAATGCAACCAATCCTAGAGAATACACCCGGTGAATGTTTCATTCCAATCTAAATGGCGCACATCAATTTTCATTTGGGTAAAGTCTCCACGCCATATGTTGCGTTTGACTGTGATGCTTCGATCGGGGACAGAGAAGAGTGAATATTCCCATTGTATGACTACGTGATCACTTTTGCCCAGTGAGGATAGACAGTTCACAACATCTACGCTGTCAGGCGCCTTTGTCAATACAAGGTCCAAACAATTAGCTTGTTGCCCCTCACGTATTCTGGTCGGAGACAGGACGTGTTGAGTTAGGAAGCGTTTGTGTATAGCTTCTAGGAGGTGGCGATCGAAGTTTAATTCCAAGTCTGGTGCCGAGCTCAGATTCCAATCAATATTAGGAGCATTAAAGTCGCCCATAATCATTACTTCGGATCGACTAGCAAACGATTCTAAATCATCTATCAGTCAACTGTCTGACTGCGGATCGTTTTGGTGGTCGGTAGACCGTTAGGATCTCGCGCTTGAGACCCCGGCGTTCTGATGGTGAGCCAGATGGCTTCAGTTTCGCACGCGAGCTTTTTCCTTTTTTTCTGACGCGAGCAGGCCATATCTGACATAAGTCAGCACACCCACACCATGACGTCCTGTTCTATCCTTTCTGAATAACTAAAAACCGGGGATGGCAAACTTCACGATCGTCCACCTTCGCGGTCAGCCACGTTTCAGTTATGGAGATGATATCTGGGGAAGTTTGGCACGCGTTTTTCAAGGCACCGTTCTAGGTCCCCTTCTCTTCATTCTGTACATTAACGAAATTTCAACTTTACTCACAAATTCACAAAATTTCGTTTTCGCTGACGATCTAGAGTGCATTTATTCATTTTTCTAAAGACACTGCTAATAGTTGCGTTGACAAAAATCAACACTGATCTACTTATGCTCTCACGTTGGAGCTGTACTTGGCAGATGGAATTTTTCTCCATCCAAGAGCAGTTTCATGTGTTTTTGGCCCAGCCAAGCTTCCTGGACCCCTAGTATTTCAAAAATAGTACACTTTTTAGAACGATCAACCATAAAAAGACTTAGGTCTAAGTTACACAAATAAGCTAGCATTATCGCCTCATGCAGATCGAATTTCTGCAAAGGCTGCACAGATATGTGGTTTCATATCACATAATTTCTTCCTTCCGGAAATAAAGTTAAACCTATACCGCATGTTTGTTCTTCCTATCCTCGAATACTGCTGTCCCCTATTTGGGCTGATGAACGCCTCTGACCGCAGTAAGATTGAAAAAGTTCAGAGGGTTTTTACTCGAAAACTATTTTTCTTCCTGGATCCAGTTTCTCTTATACGGATAGATGCCAGTTAGCAAACATTAAATTTCTGTGGGTTAGAAGACTCGAAGCTGGTCTCTGCTTCCTGTTTCGCGTTAATTCTAGCCCAAATATCCCACGAATTTACGCTCTCACTCTGGTAAATCGACCCTATGCCACTCGTAATTCCTCCATGATCATTTCACCACCCCTTAGCTCCACAACCAACCGGTCTCAGTTTTTGCCTCCAAATATGCTTTCATATGGAATAATCTACCACTGCAAATTAGGTTGTCGTCTATATTAGCTATTTTCAAAACCAAATTACGCAAACATTTAACTTCGAAAGATATAAAGTCCTTATTGTCTGTTTCTTTTTCCCCAAACTCGCAACTTTTGGATTTTGAAAAGGGTCCTCCTGGTATTTGAGGCAGCTCCCTTGATATTATATGGGTCTCTAATTATATTTTTCCATCATCCTCTGCAGAGTCAATCTTTTGCATTCACTTTTTTTCTTCCCCTCCTTTTAAATTAGCATTGCCAACTCTTGACAACCTTTGATACTTTCCTTCGAATTTGCAACCCTGACGATAGTCTCCAGGATCTGTTGATGATCGAGGTGGGTTCTGATGGTTTTCGCCTCTTTGGTGATGGACTATACAGTCAGCAAGGTCGCATCTCGATGATGATCTCGTGACCTCTACTGTCCCCTCTTCGTTTCGACCATGTTGTCTACGATGAGTTCATCCTCTCTCACCTCCACTGGTGTTTATAAACAGTAGCTCTGACTGCTATATTTCCTCTCACCCGACAAGGAGCGTCCCGAACCCCTCACACGCAGTCAGCAACATCACTAATACTATCCCATTGCATTTAGCTATTAATTTTTTTAGTGAAGCAGTTTTTTTCTCCTATTTTTTTAAATTGGCGGCTCGCCGAACTCCGCCTCCGATTTAACCCTAGGAGTTTTTTTACTGCTTCTTTTCGAGTTCACCGTATATGCCAACGATTGTTGACTTTTGTTTTAAAAAAATGGCAAAGTCTTTTTAAATCGGATATGTTTACCATACTACTCATTTCTGCTGTTCATATGGATGCTCACATAGTGCAGCAATTATCCACTTTGTATTTATTTTAAACCATGGTTTTAAGTTTGTAATGATGCGGCCCTCTGGGCCTTAAATATACAATTTATTTATTTATAAACATTTGAGTTTATTTGTGTGTTTTAAGCCGGCTATGTCGCTGCCTTCTTCAATTGAGGCAGCTGAACCGACATTCGCACAGGATGAGTCCATATTCAAGAGACTTTGCTTATTTCCGCAGTAGAACTGGATTTTGTGTAGATTGTTGCATTGGATTAGTTGCTCGACCGTAAGACTTTTTGTCAGCATGATGGGCGTCCTCCACATAAGGGGTTTTTGTATTCGAACAATCACTCCGTTCCTTATTACAAGTCCCTTCTCTCCCCTGTTCTTTCAAGTTCTCCAATTCCGCTTTTAGCGCCCTCCCTTTCATTCTCTCTTGTATGGAGTAGTCCTGTTAGTACCTCTGTGACCGGGGACTCCCCTGCTGTTCGCTCGATTAGAAGGTCTCTCTGAAGTTTGTTTTCCAAAAATTACCTTTAAAGGCCTTGATTTATTTATTAGAAAGTTTGTGTTTTATCTTTACTATTTAGTCGGAAAAGTTTAAAAACCCTAATTTTTGCATCCTCTCTTATTATTTCACTCAAACACTCTTGCAAGGCCATGATATCATCATTTATTCTACACCTGGGGATTTCGTTGGTTGATTCACAAATCCCATGGACGATAATGCATCGTGACCTGTCCACAGCGCCTCTATCCAGGGGGATCTGTTGAATACTTTTTCCTGGCTGATGTTTGGGGCTTCCCCAATACTGGCTTCAAAAGTCTTTGGCTTGGGGAGGTACTACCGCTGTGGGTCCACTTTGTGTCATCCATTCGGTGGGCAACTGCTCCTCTATATTGGCCTCTGATGAAGCGCGCGTGGCCTGGATACTATTTTCGTTAATCGTTATCTGTCGTGTTTCGTTTAGCTCCTTCATTGGTATATTTTGATGAATTTCATTTTGTACCTTCGATTGCTTTTCTGGTGAGTTTGACATAATCCCCTTCGGATTTTTGGTGCCCGTCCCTGTGGTCTTACCTTTCGCCTTTTTATTATTCTTCAGTGTTACTGGAGGCTCTGCGTCACTACTCTTGACTGTTATCTTAGATACCACGTTGTTTATATTTAGGGATTTGTTGTGTGGGTTGCCTCGTGCTCTACTCCGTGCTATTCTATGCGTTGATGCTGGCAATCGATCCTCTGAAACGAGAGTCTGCTGTATAAAATCCTTCATAATCCTGATTTCTTCCTCCAGTTGATTTAACTTGAGGCTAGCGTTTGACAACCGCCACAATATTTTTTCCTCGTACTTTGGCTGTAACCCATTTATAAGGCTTTTAGAGCGCCTCTACGAGCGTGCCGCGATGGCGCAGTCGGGTAGGCGTTGGTCTTTTAGGAGTGGGGTCGCCGGGTCAATTCCGCCCCGAGCAGCATGCACTTCAATTTCAGCCTTCACCATTTTGCACACAGATAATATATCCACAAGAAAAAAACGTTAGATATGAATTTTCGTCCTATGTTCGAGGGAAAAGCCTGTTACGTCGTTCTTTTATTAGATATTGACTTTAAAGGCTGGATATTTTCGTCCCAATACAGTATAAGATGAATTCGGAAGAGAGATCTTTTATCAAGTATGTTCGAAAATATGATGCATTCAACGAATAAATTTAGTAGAGTAACTCAGCCTTTGAAGAAGATGCGTGTCTCGGTTCTCCAACAGTCGACACGAGGGTGAGCCGACTCGATGGAAGTCCGCGTTCTGCGAAAATCGGTTGAAAAGTTGTGAGGACGAAGTTATCGTTGGGTGGAATCCAGTTTCTGGTATCCGAACAAAAGTACTTGGGAATCACCATCTTGTCTTCCCTCAAGCCCTCTGCTCAATGTATTAGTGTGGCCAAAAAGGCGTCAAATGTCCTGTTTGCCAATAAAAGAACTTTCGTAGACATTGTAGTATAGACAACGGTCGAAACTGCTAAGAACCGAGGTGTACAAAATAAATTAGCGCTAAGTGGAGAATTGCGTCTAAACTACAAACGACAAAAGGATGGCAAAATTGTCAGAGGATTGTTAGAATGCAGACTCACGAAAAACGCAGCTTCTAGATAGCGAGTGTTGTTGAGGATTGTAATGAACTCTGAGCTAGATCCAGAAAGCTATGCATCAAGGATGAGGGGCAGGATTAGAAGTTCAATTGAGACGGTGATCAGTAGAATGCAATCGAGAAATGAAGATCAATCGTTGCAATTGACTGCGAGTAATATAGAGAGATCAGTACAATCAATATTGCAGCAGCGACATGCAGCAGCGAAAACGGAAGACGTCCAACATGCCGGTTGAAGCTGGCTGTTGTGTTTTTTTAGCACATTAAAACAAGTGATCATAAAGACTCAGGTGATCAAGAAAGATACAAAGATGTAAATTGTACAAATACCTACACAACTCCCCCCACCAGAGCGTTAGTTGTAAAAAAACGCTCGATGAAAAAGAGCAAAAATTATACGACAAAAGTCCTTAAGATTGGCAGGAAAATGGATATTTCTACCAGAACGAGAGGAAATGCGTTGTGGTGAAGAAGAAGTAGCAAAAACGTGTGGGTGGGGTGGTCGAGTGTGAAGGTTGAGTGGAAGGGACTGACATAGGTGGAATGGGTGGTGATGGTGCGGAGTAATTGGATGGAGCAACGGGCGGTGGGACGCACTCAAGATAAGCTGGCTTTGAGTCTGTCGATGGAGACTGTGTCAGTCTTGTCAGCCTTCTGTATGACGTAATACTTGTCCATCCGTTGAAGCACCTTGTATGGGCAATCATAAGGGGAACAAAGAGGCTTTGCGAACTGCGTCGTGCCGGACGAAGACGAATGGAGCAGATTTAAGGACGTCTTACACAAAAACGCGTTTGGATGTCAGGCGAGTGGGAGTTGGACGCAATTGAGCCATGCGCTGTTTCAATTTTTTGAACGAAAGCATTCGACAAGCTAGTGTCTACGGTGAGAGGCTGCACAAATTCGCCGGGAAGGCGGAGAGGTGTACCGTATACAAGTTCTGCGGTAGTACATTGAATGTCCTCCTTGACAGCTGATCGAATACCCAAAAGGACGAGGGGTAAGTTGTCACTCCATGCAGTTGTGTCTGAGTGAGACATCAGTGCTGTCTTAAGTTGACAATGCAGTCGTTTCACGAGGCAGGGTGATATGCCGTTGTCGTGATGTGCGCACACCCGAGAAGTTTAGTGAACTCACGGAAGAGACTAGATTGAAACTGACTTCCGCGGTCAGCGGTAATGGTGGCTGGCACACCAAAATTGGCAATCCAGTGATGCAGGAAGGCCATGGCAATATTTCTGCCGAGGTATCCGATATCGGAATTGCAATTGGCCATCGTGTGAAACGGTCGACTGCTGTGAAAATATGTGTGTACCCACGTGAAGGTGGTAACGGCCCAAATAAGTCTAAGTGAACATGATGGAATCGAACGTCCGGAACAGCAAATGTGCTTGGAGGGGAAAAGGTATGGCAATGCACTTTGTTTTTCTGGCACGCGAAACATTGCCTAGTTCATCTTTTGCCAGACAAAGCGAGCAGCAATAAGTTTGCGACAGGCGCGGATGCCAGGATGCGACAGAGAGTGAAAATGGTTAAACACTACCTTACGGTAGGATAATGAAACAACAGGTCGGGGAGTGCCTGTGGACCAGTCGCAGAAAACTCGTACCTGGTGATGCTGGAAGTGGTGCATCTCGAAGCTGCAGGGTACTAGATTTACGCAGATCAGCAATGGACTCGTCTTCTAGTTGGAGGTCTGCAAGCTTCGCCAGGTCAAATTTGGATGACAAGGTGTTGATGTCAGGTCTCGATAATGCATCAGCAACGACATTGTCGCTGCCCTCGGACATAGCAGATATCAGCAGTAAACTGCGAGATATAGTCAAGGTGACGTACTTCTCTGGGCGAGCACCTATCTGGTTTGGCCTTGAGGGCGTAAGTAAGAGGTTTTTGGTCGGTATGAACCCGAAAATCTCTTCCCTCTAATAGGTGGTGAAAATGACGAATAGCCAGGTATATAGCCAGGAGCTCGCGAGAGAAAGTACTGTAGCGAGTCTGCGCCGGTTGTAGCTTCTGTGAAAAGAAAGCCAATGGCTGCAACTGGTTATTCACCTGTTGATGTAAGACTGCGCCGACAGCACTGTTGGAAGCGTCAGTGGTCAAAAATCAACTGCGTAGAAGCGTCAGGAGTTGAGGTGGTGCAGCATGGTCGCATCAGCGAGTGCCTTCTTTGGCTGCCTCAAAAAGCTGAGTGAGCTGCCGGTGAAAGTTCAATCGGCTTGCCTTTAAGACTTCAAAAGATCAGTCAATGGAGCCAGTATAGTCGCACAGTTGGGAATGAAACGTCGGTAATAATTGACAAGTCCAATGAAACGTCGCAGTTGTGTGAGAGTCTTCGGAGACGGAAAAAGATAAAAACGCTTTGCACCTTCTCTAAAAGTGGTGTGATTCCATACTGATCGACGTGATGACCAAAGAAATTAAGAGAAGGAACACCAAAAAGACATTTGTCGACGTTTAATTGCAAACCATGTTGCTGGAAACGATCAAACACTTGACGCAAGTGTGATGCATGTTCCGCTGGCGAATAACTTGCGACGAGTATGTCATCAATATAGACAAAAGTAAACGAAAGATCGCGCAAGACCTCATCAATAAACCACTGGAAGGATTGGGCGGCGTTACGCAAACCGAAAGGCATGTGGAGAAATTCGAACAAGCCAAAAGGCGTTGTGATGGCGGTCTTGGGGATGTCTTCCTCAGCGACCTGTATCTGATGATATGCTCTCACGAGGTCTATCTTGGAGAAAATAGTCTCTCCAGCCAACATGTGAGAAAAATCGTGAATATGACGAATGAGGTACCGATCGGGCATAGTTGCTCTGTTCAAAGCACGATAATCCCCACATGGCCTCCAATCATCGGCTGATTTGCTTGGGGACCATGTGCAGAGGAGAGGCCCATGGACTGGAATAAGGGTGAATAATCCCCAAATTTAGCATGTGTTCGAACTCACTTCTAGCCACCCGCAACTTTTTCGGTAAACTGACAAGGTTTAGTGAGGGACGGATAGTCCTTCAAAATGTCAGCAAATGGCGAACTTGGAATAGTCAAGTGTATGCCAACCGAAGGTTCAGAGGTGACCGTACCGACGGTGAAAAGTCTGGTTGTAGTATCAATGAGTCGAAGATGCTTCAAATCAACTGAAAGGCCGAAATGTGAGATGAAATCGGCTCCAATAATCGGTGACTGAACGTCGGCTAGGATAAAGACCCATTAGAAACATCGCCTCAGACCAAGGTCAAGAGTTAGGGATTGTTGTCCGAATGTGTGGATGACGGTGTTGTTAGCAGCCTGCAATGAGAACTGTGAAGGCTTGAGGTGGTGACGCCTAGGAGGCGGGATAACACTAACCTCAGCACCGGTATCTACAAGAAAACGGAGACCACTCGACTTATCGGTGATGTAGAAGAGGCAACTGGGTCGCGGTTGGCCAGCAGCAGTCGTTGCCATTACTGGCTGGCGTTGTCGTTTAACTGTTGCGGCTTCTGTGGGAATTTGCACGGCGGAATACACTTGCGTGCTTTCACGCCATAGGTACGATGGTACCAGAATACGGTCTGTGGCTGCCATTCCCGTGATTTGGACCGTCGACGTTGATATGTTTGACGACTATTTGACTGGAGATTGTTGATGATAGAACACATGTTGCTGAGTTGCGTGCATAAAAGGCGTACGGTATCCTTTAAATCTTCATAATCACTGCTTTGCACGATATTTGATGCTTGCGAAAGGTCAGATGATGGTGTGGCCCGTCGATAGGCACTACAGCACGATGATAACGTCACATAGGGAGGGTCACGTTCTGACTTTGGAGTGCCTTGATGAGCAGGAGTGTCAATATTATCAGATCTGGAAGTAGACACCGATGTCTGTTGAAGACTAGAACATGCGGTACCGCTTGGGTAGCATTCCATGATTCTGTCTGCATGAGTGGTTAGTTTATCCAATGAGGTGCTCGTGTCGAGCATAGCCAATACCTGCTGCATGGGCAGGGGAAGGTTATCAAGCCAGATCTGTCGGAAAATTGCATCATCCATATGACGACCAGCAAGCAAAGAACGCATGTGTCGCATAATTTGGGAAGGTTTTTGATCGCCAAGTTCGACTTGCGTGAAAAAGCTCACGCAGCATTCGGTTGGCCGACTTGGCCACACGATTAATTACAGCATCCTTCAACTGGGTGTATGGCTCCTCAGCAGGGGATAGGATCAAGGAGGTCCTCGACGTCAACGGCAACATCAAAAGGGAAGTGATTGCACTACGTATGAATAACGCGTGCGTTCACTGGTGATACGGCGAGTCGAGAAAACTGCCTCGATCTGCCTTGGCCATACGCGAGGGTTGCTTGGCGTAAATGGGGGCAATTTGAAAGAGAGGCTATGGACGTCAAGAGAGTCTGCGTTAGTCTCATTGTCCGTCATAGTAAGTGATATGGTGCGTAATGATAGAAAAGCGGGGTCACCAATTTTGTAGTGTAGACGAGGGTCGAAACTGCTAAGAACCGAGGTGTACAAAAATAAATTAGCGCTAAGTGGAGAATTGCGTCTAAACTACAAACGACAAAAGGATGGCAAAATTGTCAGAGGATTGTTAGAATGCAGACTCACGAAAAACGCAGCTTCTAGATAGCGAGTGTTGTTGAGGATTGTAATGAACTCTGAGCTAGATCCAGAAAGCTATGCATCAAGGATGAGGAGCAGAATCAGAAGTTCAATTGAGACGGCGATCAGTAGAATGCAATCGAGAAATGAAGATCAATCGTTGCAATTGACTGCAAGTAATAGAGAGAGATCAGTACAATCAAGATTGCAGCGGCGACATGCAGCAGCGAAAACAGAAGACGTCCAACATGCCGGTTGAAGCTGGCTGTTGTGTTTTTTTAGCACATTAAAACAAGCGATCATAAAGATTCAGGTGACCAAGAAAGATACAAAGATGTTAATTGTACAAATACCTACAACATCGATAAGAGCATATTTGGAAAAATATACGGGACGTTTATTCGTTCACACCTGGAATATGGAGTTCAGGCGTGGTGACGGTGGCTAAAAAAGGATTACAAACTGCTGTAAAGGGTCCAAAGGAGGGCAAAAAAATTCGTGAAGCGTCTCAATTCTTAATCCTGCAAATGCAGACTTGACGGTCTTAACCTTTTTCCCTTTTTGAGTACAGGCAGATTCGACGCGATCTCATACAGACATACCAGCTTGTAAGGAATCAGGACTGTGCTCTACACTTCAAAGACTTTTTTTAATTTGCCACAAGAAGGAACCTTATCCCACCTTGATGTTCCTCGTCACTCATTTTCGCAGCGAGTTGTCGGCGCCTGGAACGGACTCCCAGTTGACGTCATACGGGTGGACATGACAGACACATTCAAACATAAACTGGATTTATATCTGCTTGAAAAATACCGTCCATTCTTCCAGGAAGGCACTGCTACATCACACCAAAGCTTCGCACATACATACAGATCACGGGGATTTCAGTTCAGTTCAGTTCAGTGTATTTGAGAAAAATAGGCTTACGCCTTTGAAATCCCTATTTGATACAGAAAGTTGGAAGAATAATAAGCAATGTAAAAAGTTACAGTCAAGTGAATGCAGGCAGATTTACGTGGTACACGGATATTGTTAAGGTAAAGTTGTCACATTATCTTCCTGGTGCAGCAACATATGTATGTCAAGCCGATGTTTAAATATATCCACAGACTGGGACATAACAATCGCCTCAGGTAGGTTATTTCACGGTTTCAAGACACGGTTGGTGAAAAAATACTTCCTCACATCCAATCTTACTTGGGGCACACTTAGTTTGAATGGATGGACTCGGAGATTATTCGTAGTAGCAAGTTGGAAAAAGTCATCACATAGGAGGGCGCAATCAATGCCACGCACGATACGGAAGGTTTGTATAAAGTCTCCGCGCAACTGCCTATAACTCAGAGGATAGAGCTGTAGGTTATTTAGGCGAATCTCATATGGCAGTTCACCTTGACCTCTTACTAATTTTGTGGCTCGTCGCTGTACCCTTTCGAGCATTTTGTAGTCCTGTTGGGTCCACGGTCGCCAGGCTTGGATCGCATATTCAAGATGAGGCCTAACAAACGTACCAAAGACTTTAGAAAAGCAGTCTTCATCGAAAACTTTAAATGCCCGCTTGATAGAGTACAGCATTAAATTGGCGGATTTAGCCGCCTTGCAGCATTGCGTAGAAGGCTTCATGTTGTCTGTCATCCAAACGCCGAGATCCTTCTGTGTGTGTGTTTCTCGGAGTGGCATACCGTTCAAAAAGTAGGGTCGCATATCAGTGACCTGATTCCGACTTCCCAGACGTAGCAGGGCGCATTTGTTTGAGTTGAAGGACAAGAGCCATTTGCGGGACCACTCGTCCAATCGATGGAGATTTTCTTGGAAATCGTCTCCATCGGCAGCATTGTTGATAACTTTCCAAATTTTTATATCGTCCGCAAACATAGCAATGTCACAGTCCAATTCCTGTACACAATCATTAATAAACAAGAGAAATAGGATTGGTCCGAGAACTGAACCTTGCGGAACTCCACTCTCGATGACTGTGCGCTTTGATCACGATCCACCTACGCAGACCACTTGGGAACGACTGACGAGAAAAATTCTTGATCCACGTAAGAAGTTTGCCTCCAATACCAAACATTCTTAACTTATAAAGGAGACGCTGGTGCGGAACACTATCGAATGCCTTCTGGAAATCAATGCAGGCCACATGCACAGTGTATTTTTGCATCGAGTACTTTTGTCCAGCTTTGCATAGTATAAAAGTAAGTTCGTAACACACGATCGTCCCCTACGAAAGCCGTATTGTGCAGTTGGTAAGAGGTTATGGGTTTTCTAAATAAATTATCAATTCCTTTTTGACAAGCTTTTCCATAACCTTGCAACAGATTGAGGTCAGGCTGACAGGCCTGTAGTTTGTAGCAAATGCACGACTACCGCTTTTGTGAAGCGGTGTAATGTGGGCTGTTTTCCAGTCGGTAGGAAGCATTCCCGTGTCGAACGATTTCTGGCACAGAAAGGATAGCGGTTTGGCCAGCTCTCGAGCAAGTTCGAGGAGTAACTTTGCTGGAATCTCGTCGGGGCCAGGGGATTTGCATGCGTTCAGACTTTTTAATTCTTCAAAGACCGCCTCTTCTCGAAAGAGCATATCCTGAATAATTGGTGCTCCCATAGTCTCGCAACTAGATGGAATATAAACTGCTTCTCGGGTGAAAACTGACTGAAAAGAACTGTGAAAAGTGTTCAGCTTTGTTTTGAATTTCTGTAATCTCGAAACCATCATCGTTTCTCATTACAGGAATTGGGTTCCTGTTTCGTGTGCTTTTTCTTACATAGCTGTAGAGCAATTCGGGTTTGTGAACTGCTCGCTGGAGCAAATCCCTCTCGTAATCCCGTCGGCTGTTGAAGATTAAGCTTTTAACCTTGTTCCTTTGCGTTTTGTATGTTTGCAAGGCTAAATTTTCATTGGATCGGCAAAATTTCTTCCAAAAGCCTTCCTTTCCTGTTAATCTCTCGTTTCAGTTCCCTTGTTAGCCACAGTGGTCTGTTAGATATCCTAAGTTTTGATGGCGGACAGTGGCATTTTTATTAGGTTCAACAACCACTCCTTAAATAAATTCCAGTCCTCAGAGACATTCCCGGAGAAGAAAAAGATCCCAGTCTATTCGTGATGCCTCAGCTCTCATCTTGCAAAAAGTCTGCCCTGCCATAGATTGGGCCTGGTTTCATTCATTTGCAGGTGGCACCGAATATAAAACCATACTCCCATGAAAGTACTGCATGATCACTTCGACCAAGTGGAGGTAGGTAGTGAACCCTCGTTTATACTGTCAGGATCTTTAGTGAAGACGAGATCTAAAACAACTAGCCTGTTGTCCTCCACGCGCTCTTGTTGGAAAAAAATACATGTTGTGTGAGAAGAGCTTCAAGTGTTGACTTAAGCAGACGGTGATCGAAGGACAACTTTGAGCACTGCGCCAGCAGATCGTTCCATCGAATGCTGGGTGCATTAATGTCCCCCATTATAACAACATCAGGTCGACTACCAATCTCTTTTATGTTCTTCTCCAACAAACAATTATCAGCGTCAGTGTCTGTCCCCGGTGGTCTGTAGAGAGTCATGACTTCAAGGGACTGCGATCCCCGCATCTTTATTTTCAGCCAAATAGCCTCAATACCATTGTTAATCTTTCTCTGTCATTTCACACACTGTGAAATTGCTTTTTAACATACATCGCAACTCCTCCACCCTGGCGGTGATTGCGGTCTCTCCTGAACAACTGGTACCCGGATAAGGCTACTTCGCAATCGCTGATGTTCTGTGACAGCCATGTTTCTGTGATTGCTATAATATCGGGAGACAGAATGGCTACCTGAATTCTCAGTTCGTCGAGCTTCGAAAGAAGACTTTGGGCGTTGGTATATAGGTAATCTTCGATCCTTCAGATCCCAGTGTTACAGAACTATTTTATTTCTTTGTAACTATGTTACTCACAACTGTATAGTAACATATATATTTTAACTGGAATATCTGCAATGTATTTTATCCCACCTGGATGTTCGTCACCATTCGTTTTCGTAGCAAACCGTTGGTACCTGGGACGGACGCCCAGACGACGTCTTACGGGTGGTCACGACAGATACATAAAAACATAAACTGGATTTATTTTCGCTTAACAACTGCCATTCATTCAACAGGAAGGCACTGCAAAATCATAGCAAAATAATGCATATACATGGAGATAAGGGTGGTTAAATGTGCCCAGATCCCACTGTTATAAAACATTTTTCTTTCTGTGCAAATATGTTACTCACTAATTTATTGTAACATGTGTATTTTAACTGCAATATCTTCAATGAGTCTTATCCAACCTGGATGTTGGTCGCCCTTCATTTTCGCAGCGAGTTTACAGCACCTGGATTGAACTGTCAGAGGACGTCATACGGGCGGACACGACTGCCACACTTGAACATAAACTGTATTTATATTCTCTTGACAATTATCATTCTTTCTTGCAGGAAGGAAATGCTACATCATACAAAAGCTTTGCACATACATACAGATAACGGTGAGATCTATTATTTGACATAGGTAATAATCGAAACTGTGCCCAGACTGGGCTGTTAAAAAAAATTCTTTCAACTTGAATATGTATTTCGACTGTAATTTTGCAGTTATTTTTTTAAAATTAATTTGGTGCTCAAAGACAATGCCTATTTCCCTTAAATATACTGAACTATACTGAACTATGTGCGTGTTTGCAATACGGTAATAGTGACCGCATATGAATGGGGCTCCAAAGCCTCAAATCCTTACGTCGGATAGGGATAGGAATTAATACCTCGCCGTGTGATAGCTGCTCGAATACTCACGTCTCCCCGACAAAACATTAAGTCGTCTACACACGATTTAGTGCCACCACGCTCACACCACAATCGGATATCGTATCGACCCCCACAACAACATGGCCCGATGCATGCGGTTATGGTCACAGCTCTGGCATAACAATTCCAGACCGACCAGGTTCGGTAGGGCACGATGACCCCATCCGAATGAAACCTGACCGGAAAGTACTATATCTGCCCAACCACGTGGCAGGCCAAACTGTATCGTTGCGCATCTCTGGACGGGATTCAGACTTAGAGGCGTTCAGTCTTAATCCCTCAGATGGTAGCTTCGCACAATTGGCCGCTCGACCAGGCACATGTACCAAATGTCTGAACCCGTGGTTCCTCTCGTAATAAACAGAATTACAATTGCAACGACCAGATTGCACTTCACTGTTTACGCAGTTCAACCATCAGTAGGGTAAAAATAACCTATCTCACGATGGTCGAAACCTTGCTCACGTTCCCTTTTAGTGGGTGAACCATCCAAAGCTTGGTGAATTCTGCTGCACAATGATAGGAAGAGCCGACAGCGGTGGATCAAAAATCGACGTCGCTATGAACGCTTGGCCACTTGAATATCGGTTGATCAAAAGGATCGCTATGCCACGCTTTCACGGTCTGTTTTCGTACTGAAAATCAAAATTAAGTAAGCTTTAGCCCTTTACTCTACGCCAGGTTTCTGTCCTGGCTGAGCTCACCTTTGGGACACCTGCGTTACGATTTGACAGATGCATCGCCCCAGTCAAACTCCCGCCTGACACTGTCTTCAGGTCGGGTCGCACTTCGCCAAATTTGCCTGATATCAACAAGACGGGACACACACGCCCACCGGCTACCAGCTATGGAATACCACCTTGTGGCAACAACCTACAGGCAGTTAAGGGAAAAACACGCATATCACTAGCCCTGGCCAGACAGTTGCGACCAAGACGCCGGCACGCCAGCCACACACGGGGTGCGAACAATGCACTTACGTGTGTTAAATGTCAACATGGAAAATAATTGACAGTTCCCAGCTTCACTGAAAAAGTAAAGAAACAAGGATGGGAGTGGTCTTTCAGTGTCGAACGAGAGACCCCGAAGGGCGATTCCCGCCTCCAACTAATTACTACACCCGCCATGTCTCTTCAGAGAGTCCGACTAGAGTCAAGCTCAGCAAGGGTCTTCTTTTCCCCGCTGATTCTGCCAAGCCCGTTCCCTTGGCTGTGGTTTCGCTAGATAGGTAGATAGGGGCAGTAGGAATCTCGTTAATCCATTCAGGCGCGTCACTAATTAGATGACGAGGCATTTGGCTAGGAAGTATTTATTATACCCAAAATGAAAATACATGTTGGGCAGAAATGCCCCAGATAAAGCCAGCTTTGCAACACTAAAGAGAACTCTGTGAAAGAACAATCGGGAGGCTGAGCAACAGCAGTCAGTAAGCTGGGACAAAGGGGCCGACGCACAGTAGTTTCTATTGTGGCGCATCAGCGAAGTGACGTCCTCAGGCAACGGTCCCCTGCCACTGGACACCCCAGGGCCAGTTAAACAGGGGAACTACTAGTCGGTTTGAGTCTCCTGCGTCATTTCAACAGCCCACGGTTCCCCACCACAGAGTCAACTGTTCACAATACCACCAGCTCCATGCATGTAGATATCATAGGCCTTCAGCGAGCCACGCACTACCATCAGGCAGAGGTCCGAAAAGTGAAGCTTCGAACGACCCAGAAGCCGTAGTCTGGCTTCACTGCGCGGGTGCAAAGCGCCACGTGACAATAAAATAGCAGATTCATGCGAGATGGGGAAATCAGTTGGGCGGTCAAGGATCCTCCGTAGATTCTCCTGGACATCCGCTATCGAGTAGTGGTGGACCGTTTCAGCGTAAAATATCTCCATAAGATCCTCTCCAGCGACTACAATGTCCACAACACTGAGACTATCCTCAGCACACAACACAAGATCAGCTGTGGCTTCAATGGTGCTCTTGAAAGCCCATCCAGCGTACCAGCGAGGATTTAACGGTGACCTTCTGCAACCTTCACATGGTATGAGAAGGCACTCCAAAATATTTGAAAGTGTCCAAGGGCCCGAGTTAGCGCAAGACACTCCACCTGATTGAGACCTCGCACGGGCGAAGGCATGCACTCTTCTTCTGACCAAGCGCTCGAACGTAGAAAGAGGCGCATTTGGCAAGGGTGAGGTTATTGGCCAGACCATCTAACCTCTGCTGAAAGCGGAGAGGTGATTTGGCGAACAGGGCGAGGTCGTCCGCGTACGCGATGGAATCCACCGTTGTCCCAGCCAGGTCAACGCCCAGCTGCCGGTCAGAATAGGTAATAGCTTCGGAAAGAGCGCAGTTAAATATGAGAGGGCAGATAGGGTCACCTTGGCGGACGCCACGTTGGCATCGTACCTCAGTGCCCAATAAAAAGGTATGTGTTCGGGAAAAGGATGAAGCTAGAAGATAAAGAAGTAGAGGTGGGGATCCATTCGTCTCGGCAGCTCGCAGGAGCGTACCATGATGCACGGAATAAAAGGATTTGGCTACATCAAGCAAAGCCACAGCAATGCATCAAGGAGCAGAGATCGCATGCCGTTATATTCCGTGGAGGAGAGACGTTACCTCTGCCGTGCCATCCCGCTCCTGGAAACCAAACTGGTAGCGGGTAGTAGGGCAGAGGCGAGACCATCGTTGAGAGAGAGAAAACGAGTTAGCAAGCGCGGGCTCACCTTGGACGCCACTACTGGGCGGAAGTCCGAAGGGAGAATAGGAGTTGCGAGTTTCGGAACCAGGGTCGTTCGGCAAATGCAGTGCTGCGCGAGGGTAAGACCAGTCGCTAGAATGATGTTTAGATATCCAGATATGGTCCCAGGTGACCACTGCAGCAGATCCCTCGCTGATAAGGCAATCAATTCCTGCAGCCGAGCTACGCATCAGCCTCAGGTTTGGAGTCACGTCAGTGGCAGAAATAGGATCAAGGATTTCCCAGGCCACAGTATTTGGAGCAGCGGTGTTTCAGGGCGCGAGGCTTTACGCCAATCACCTGGCAGGACAAACTGGGCCCCGGCTTTGGGATTTTTGGCAAGCCGAGCTTGCACCTCCACATACTGACCCCATCTTAGTTTGCACCTGGCGGTGGGGCGCGCAGCTGCAGTTGGTCGTCGACTCATTCTGGGTCACCAGCATAGTGGAAAGAAAGAGAGCGCGTGTGCATCAAGGCGTGGAGCAGCTTAAGGAAGATGCTCCTCTCTCTCATGAGCAGATCCAAAGCGAGTGATAGCAGGTCACCCGATGCTAAGGCCTGACCTGGTGTTTCAGTTTAGAGCTGGACGGCTGCGTGAAGGAGCGAGTTTTGACAGCACTGCACCTGGTCCGTTAAGCAGATAGGAGCAGTTAGGGGAATAGGAGAAGTAGGACCAGCAGGAGAGAGTTGTTCTGACAGGGAAAACAGGGGGTCGGCCTTATGCAACACAAAGAAAGTTCCCGGAAGAAGGTTGACTAGGCATGTACATGGACACAGATACAGACACCGACGGGGCAGCACAGGATCAGGCTGACATTAACGCACATGAAGCTTCAGCCCAGCAGCAGAGCGGCAGATTCGTCCACAATGCGGACAAAGAATGCCGTAAGTTGCGGGTTCCACCGTGGATGCGCGGGGGAGTTAACAGCTTCTTTAAAGAACTCCATTATTTTTGGCTAGTTTAGCTACCGGCAGACCAGTTGGGCCGCATATTCAAACGGGTGAGACTGAGACATCGATGTCAACAGAGGGAACCCTTCCCGTCACCAGGAGCACCAAGAGAAGGCTTTGCGTACCAACTACACCCCAAGGATGGCATCCTGGGCGCAGGAAGGCGGGGGGATCCTCAGAACTCTACCCCTTAAGAGAGTCATATTTACCCGCACCGTTTTACGTAAGCCAAGTGCCACAAGGCTACACAACCCCTGTCAGCGCAACCACAATCGTAGCCGAAACCACAATAATGGGCATGGCCATAAACAGCGCAAGCCAAGGGACAGGCATTACAGCACCTGCCAACGATCCACTCTACCCTTTTCCAGCCAGTCAGCCCACCAGTCAAGGTCACACCACGCCACCGAGTCAACCACCACAACCAGGTGCATGGGCACACTCACGCGCACATGTGCACCATGCTACGCGGCCAGTTGCCAAACTACGCCACACAGATAACGCAGCACGAACGCAGCACATAGCGGAAGCAGCGGCCTAAACCCAGCAGCAGTAGCAGCATAAGTTGCAGCCACCGTCAAGCTGGCCAACTAGCCAGCCGCAGGCTGAGCGGACACGTTTCTTTGCCCAGCGTGTCTGACTCGGCCATCAGAGCCAATCATTTTCCCGAGCTTAAGGATCAAATATGCCGACTTCCTTTAACTACATTGTTCTATTACTAGAGGCTCAAGCGAGCAGATTCGCCAAAACGCCGCCAGCACAGGAACAGAGGACTGGTGTACTAATTAGCAGGCTAGAGTCTCGTCTGTTATAAGAATTAACCATACAAATCGCTCCACCAACTTTAAACGGACTGCTCGACTGTATATTTCAGGATCTCGTCGACCCCGAGCTCACAGGGTGAAGCAACAGGGTGACTGTCGTCGTGACCGCCCTCGTGTCCCACCTGAACGAAAGGGAAAAGGTAAAAGGTGGCCAACGGGCCCACCTCCCGTACAGGGAACTCCTGTAACCCTGGCGCCAAATCGGAGGGAAAGATGGCATCCCCTGCTCATAACCGGTGGCATTGACAAGTAGTAAGTGGTGGCTGCTATCCACAGACAGACACATAGACATTTGATTAGTATTTTAAAAGTGAAAGCGGCAGCCCCAGGTGGTAGTCGCTTAATGTGCCCTATCACAGAATCCAGAGGCTTTCATCAGAGAATATTTTTACGGCCGTTTCTTTCGACAGGATTAGCATTGAAAGGCTGTTGCGACGTGCGGCAACAACGAGGGTGATCTCTTATCTTCGAAAGTACATGTCGTTAGCCTAACAGAGCTGCTCTCACTTCCCTGTCAATAGGAAATAGCTACGACGTTTGAAAAATGCGATAGTAGTGTTGGCCAGCGAATATATCTGTTTGACGTACATTAGAATGGTACAAATGCTTTCACTTTTGTAAACGGAACTTACTCGCCCCGTCGTGCCTTAAGGCTCACCCACGAGCCGAGGCAGCAGCCACACGGTGGTTAGAATTATAGGCAAAATGTTATTACCGACAAAGATAAGGGAGACCAGAATGACCAATTCTGGCTTAGTAGCCGCGCTCAACCAGCCATACCTAACCCCAGATGATACCTCACCTAAGGCTCGTACCCGCGACCTTTTAAGCAGAAGTTATGTGCTCTAACCAGTGAGCCACGGGCCCATGGTCTTACCGGTTTAGATTAAAATCTCCCTGGAAAACTGTCCATCGTACGCACCAATCATCAGGCGTTGTGCTGGTAATAGAACTTCAAGGATCCTGCTGATCAACTCGCTCGTTGGCAGGATGACATCTTGGGATATTGCTACATTGTCGACCATCGAGCCGGTTAAAAGCACGGAATTACAGACGCCTTGTCTCGCCAGCCACAGAGACGCCACCATCACTTGAAGCATACAACCAAGCAACGGCCATCACGATTGGGACTTCTGATCCCTCACGGTGAGCGTCAGCTCAAGCTGCAGATCCTTATATCTGTACTGTTGCCGTCAACATTCGTCGGCATATACTGTACTGGTGCAGTCAACATTCACCAGCAAATACTGTACTTGTGCAATCATTATACTTCATGCTGCTGTTATTCAATATCCTTACCGTCGATACAAGAATAACTATTATCTCACTTGTCCAGTTTCGTACTGATGTAATCAATACGTAACTGGTTAAGCACCCAAACTCGTCATCCGTAAGGGTAAACACCTTGCTGCCACTTAGGGTCAGTCTGCGACTGGTCAAAAACATTCCATTGCTGTTAAAGTGCATACAAACTCACCAAATGGACAACTAAGCAATGCCCTAATTCACACTGCAGCATCACGACAAGCAAGAGGCAGGGGATGAGGAGAAGCTGCAACCGCCGGAAGGCACACATAGGAGAAGGAAGCTACTCGCTTACATGCCATGAAGGCCACATTAAGAAGGAGCCATTGCAGCTTGGCTCTCAGGTCCCTACCACCACCTCGTCCTCTACCTCCAACCATGGGGAGGAGCAGGGAAGAAGCAGTAGCAGAACGACCGAGTTATCGCGCCAGGTGGCAACCTTCCAAGCCACGGCTTTTAGTGCACAGTGATAGTTTATAAGCCGACCGTCGGGCCAGACGTGGCCTTAGGCAAGCCTACGGCCGCAATTTGCGTTCAAGAGGTCGATGTACAAAGCAGACTGCGATTCACATTAATTCACACAGCTGGCTGCGCTCTTCATCGACACACGAGCCCAGTGATTCACCGCATGATAGTTCGACCGTCGATTTCGACGAGGTCCACCGTATGCTCCACAACAGGTGGTGCAGGGACGGTAACTTGCGCCTGAATTAGTTTTAAGTGATAGTCGCCTTGCGCTGCAGCTACCGCACTCTCTCCTCCTCCCCCACCTGAGCCCGGTGTTAAGACGGAGTCAAGAAGACCGGAGATGGGAGAGGGCGCAGGTGGCTGGCGCGGCCGGAGACGCCCCGTTGGTGTACCAACACACCTGACTCGCATCCCACGCAGTGGGATTGCCATAAAGGCCACATTAAAAAGAAGCCATTTCAGCCTAACTCTCAGTCCGCCAATCAAGCCACTCCACATTAAACACACATTGGGCTGACCCCGCGGTCCGAGTTATCGTGTCAGTTGGCAACATTCCAAGCCATGGCTTTTAGTGCACCGTGATAGTTTCAAGCACCTCAGATTGTTTATAGTGAGTAAAATGCGCTGATCTGTTGACCTTACTCTGTCCCCACCCATACAATCAGACCACCCCAGATAGTTGTCTGATGTGGGAGTAAGCACATTGGCTGACGGGTCGGCGTACCCGTCTTCGCGCGCCACAGCACGACTGGACCCCCATAACGCACACACCAGGGTTTACTTACTCAGGATGTACGGAGGAGCCATCGCCATCTGACTCCCAGTCCGCTGGTCAACCACTCGACACACACAGCACATACACTGGGCCGACGGCGTGGTCTGGTGTAAGCGTCAGATTGGCAGCCTTCCAACCCACGGTTTATAGGAAACCGTGATTTTATCAGGTACATTATGATGATTGTGTGGGTGTTGTCTATGTATTAGTGTAGATGATGTGCGCTGATTTGGCTAAGCCTCCAATGGTTTACCGCAGGTCGTCGTGGAGGCGAATGTGTCCTAATAGTCCATGCGGTGTGTAAATATACAGGAGCAGTGAGGGCAGTGGAGGCGGGCACGTTGACTGTATGTCGGAGCCCCAGGCACTAGTTCACCAGCCTCCGTGCGATGGATTCGCAGCTGAACGACCAGGCCGATGCGTTAGTTAAAGTTGCGGGCGTAGTGTGGGCAGGAGAAATCGATAGAGGCTGGAGGGATGTCATTCATGGTAGTGGGGGTGGCAGTGGCGGTAAGAATGGCAGGAGCGGAGGGTGTGCATGGAGTATCGGTATTGTCGGCATTATGGTGCATTCCACGGTCATGGATGCGCATGTGTCCGAATAGGCCCATGCGATTAATGAATGAATGAGGACAGTGAGGACAGTGGAGGCAACGTTCTCTGCTGTGTGTTGGTGCTCCAGGCACTGGTTCACCAATCTCTGTACGATAGATTTGCAAGTGACCGACCAGTCCGATGCGCGAGGTGAATGTGCTCTCGCATTCAGGACATTACAGGAGAGAGACCCCATGTTGATGGTGGTGGTGGTGGTGTTGGTAGTGAAGGCTAAGGCGGTGGTGGTTGCGGTGGTGGGTTTAACAGGTGGTGAGTATTGCGATGTGGTCTCAATGATGGTGGGAGTAAATGGAATTGATGCCAGGAGTGAGGGTGGGGGAGCCTGAAGGATATTTGGTAGAATTTGACGTTATATATGTCGAAAGTATATGTTGTTAGCCTAATAGAGCTGCTTTCACTTCCCTGTCAATGGGAAAAAGCTACGACGTTTGAAAATAGCGACCTTAGTGTTGGCCAGCGAATATATATTTTTGACGTACATTAGAATGGTACATATGCGTTAACCTATTGTAACCAGGACTTACTCGCCCCGTCGTGCCTTAAGCTCACCGACGAGCTGAGCCAGCATCCACAATTATGACTTATGACCCCTCATGGCGAGCGTCCGCTCAAGCGGCAGATCCCTATATTTGTACTGGTGCGGTCAACATTCATAGGCTTTTATTGTACTGGTGCAGTCCTTATTCACCAGCTAATATTGTACTGGTGCAATCAATATACTTTATGCTGCTGTTGTTCAATGTCCATACCGTCAATAAAAGAACTAAGATCATCTCACTTGTCCAGTCTCGGGCTGATGTAATCAATACGTAACTGGTATAGCGCCCAAACGCGTCATCCGTAAGGGTAAACGCCTTGGGGCAACTTTATGATTAGTTTTCGACTGATCCACAAACCTTCCATTGCTATTATAGAGCAGTCCAACTCACCAACTGGACAACTAGACACGAAAAGCCACCTATGGCCAAGTTTATCGTTTTCGGACGTTTTAGCATACACGCATCTCCACACAGGCAAATAATCTTGCAAAGGATACACATGTGTGTGTTTGCAATACGGTAATATCGACCGCATAGGATTGGGGCTCCAAGGCCTCAAATCATTACGTCGGGTAGGGATAGGACTCAATACCTCGCAGTTTGATATCTGCTCGAATGCCCACGTCTCCCCGATCGCTTAGCCATATATTCTCAGTTTATATTTAAAACGGATTCTTTCCTGACTCATGGAAGACATCTACTTTTCTTCCTGTCTTTAAGTCGGGATCTCGTTCGCACGAAAATAAATATCGAGGCATTTATAAAACCCCGGCTCTAGCAAAACTTCTTCAAAAAATTATTTTTAATCAAATTCTTGTCTTTTGCTTAGAAAATAAGCTCTTAAGCGCTTCGCAATCTGGTTTTCTACCTGTGAGCTCATGCGAAGTGTGTCACTTGGCTTTTCTTAACCTCGTCACTTCTCTTCATAATGAGCAACAGTCAGTGGTTGTGATCTACTTTGACCTGAGAAAAGCCTTTGACATGGTACCACACAGACGTCTTCTGGAAAAACAAGAAGCCCTTAGCATCCGGTCTCCTCTCTTTGACTTCATTGGTTCCTACTTGTCTTACCGCAGCTAAAAGGTATTTAATAGGTAAAAGCTATTCGAGGCCTCAGCCGATCACGAGTGGCGTTATTCAAGGCACTGTTCTAGGTCCCCTTCTCTTCATTCTGTGCATAAGCGAAATTTCAACTTTACTCATAAATTCACAAAATTTCGTTTACGCTGACGATCTCAAGTGCATTTACTCATTTTCTAAGGACACTGCCAATAGTTGTGTTGATAAAATCAACACTGATCTACTTATGCTCTCACGTTGGAGCTGTAGTTGGCAGATGGAATTTTCTCCCTCCAAGAGTATTTTTATGTGTTTTGGCCCCGCCAAGCTTCCTGGACCCCTAGTATTTCAAAATAATACACTTTAAGAACGATCAACCATAAGAGACTTAGGTCTAAGTTGCACGAATAAGCTAGCATTATCGCCTCATGAAGATCGAATTTCTGCAAAGACTGAACAGATATGTGGTTTTATATCGCATAATTCCTTCCTTCCAGAAATAAAGTTAAACCTGTACCGCATGTTTGTTCTTCCTATCCTAGAATACTGTGGTCCTTCTTTGGGCTGATGAATGCCTCTGACCGCAGTAAGATTGACAAATTTCAGAGGGTTTTTACTCGAAGACTATTTTTCTCGTGCTGGATCTCGTATCTCTTATACGGATAGATACAAGTTAGCAAACATTAAATTTT
>WEDG01004638.1:35000-58233 GCA_017591395.1 Schistocephalus solidus
ACGGCGCAAGTGTTGCCTCACCTGCGTATCGAGTCGCTTTAGGGTATTGCGGTGAACCGCACCCAAGACAAGCTCATGAAGGACCTTCGGCAAGAGGTGGCGCTTCAAGAGAGACACTCTCTGCTGCGGCTTCAATGGCGCTTTCGAGAGCTCATCCAGCATAGCAGCGAGGATCGGACGGTGGCCTACTGTGACCTTTCCGCGGTATGAAAAGGGCACCCCCAAATACTTGAAAGTGTCCTGTGGCCCGAGCGAGCGCAATACACTCCCCCCGATTGAAACCTCGCACGGGCGAAGGCACGCACTCTTCTCCTTACCAAGCGCTTGAACATAGAAGGAAGCGCATTTGGCGGAGTTTAGGACCATACCAGCTAGAGAAAGCCCATTGGCCAGACCATCTAATCTCTGCTGTAAGCGGAGGGGTGACTCAGCAAAAAGAACGAGATCATCCGCGTACGCGAGCGAATCCACTGTTGTCCCAGCCAGGTCAAAACCCAGCTGCCGGTCAGAATAAGAAAGAGCTTCAGACAGGGCACAGTTAAAGAGGAGAGGGGAGAGAGGGTCACCTTGGCGGACACCACGCTGGCATCGCACCTCAGTGTCCAAGATAAAAGGTAGAAGTACGAGGAGTAGGAAGAAGCAAGAAGATTAAGAAGAAGAGGTGGGGCTCCATTCGCCTCGGCAGCCCGTAAGAGCGTACCGTGGTTCACGGAATCAAAGGCTTTAGCTACATCAAGCACAGCCACGGCAATAGATCTAGGAGCAGAGACCGCATGCCGTAAAATTCCATGAAGCAGAGACGTCGCCTCCGCCGTCCCGTCCCGCTCCTGGAAACCAAACTGGAAGCGGGCAGTAGGGCAGAGGCGAGACCATCGTTTGAGCAGAGAATACGATTTAAGCAAGCGAGGGAAGCACATTGGACACCGCGATCGGGCGGAAGTCCGAAGGAAGAATAGGAGTAGCGATCTTCGGAACCAGGGTTGTACGACAAATACAGTGCTGCGCAGGAAGGTGACCAGTTGCTAGAATGATGTTAAGATATCCAGCTATGGCCCCTGGCGACCACTGCAGCAGATCCCTCGCTGACAAGCCATCGATCCCCGCAGCTGAGCCTTGCATCAACCGCAGGTTTCGAGTCACGTCGGCGGCAGAAATAGGATCAAAGGATTTCCCAGGCAACAGCATTTTGAGCAGCGGTGTTTCAGGGCGCGAGGGCTTTACGCCAATCGCCCGGAGGACAAATTGAGCCCCGGCTTTAGGATTTTTAGCAAGCCGAGCTTGCACCTCCGCATACTGAGCCCGTCTTAGTTTGCGGCTGGCGGTGGGGCGCACAGCTGCATTTGGTCGTCGACTCATTCTGGGTCGCCAGCATCGTGGAAAGACAGAGAGCGCGTGCGCATCAAGGCGTGGAGCAGCTTCAGGAAGATGCTCCTCTCCCATGAGCAGATCCAAAGCGAGTGATAGCAGGTCACCCGAAGCTAAGGCCTGACCTGGTGATTCAGTTAAGAGCTTGACGGCCGAGTGAAGGAGTGAGTTCCGACAGCACTGCACCTGGTCCGTTACGCAGATAGGAGCAGTAAGGGGATATAGGAGAAGTAGGACCGGCAGGAGAGAGTTGCCCCTGACAGGGTAAAACAGGGGCTCGTCCTTATGCAACTTAGAAAAGTCGCCTGAAGACAGCCTCAACGCGCGTGGGGAACTTAACCCCACCTCGCGAGCAAGAGCACGCAAAGCAAAGTGGACCAGTTACCTGGACCACAGCTGAAGCAACACGACGCAAGAGAGCATCTTCCTGAGCAGTCCAGTTAGTCCGAGAAGGGAGCTAAAGCGGCCGCGCTCAGAGAAGTACGCAGTGGGATGGGCGCTCTTCATATGCTGAGAGCGCCCGCGCACGGAGGAGAAGCCTCGAGGACAGTGATCACAGAGTAGAGCCCCGGAAGAAGGTTGAGTAAGGCACGGACATGGACACAGACACAGACAGGGCGCAGCACAGGATCTCGGCTGACATCGACGCACATGAAGCTTCAGCCCAGCAGCGGAACGGCAGATACGTCCACAGCAGCTTCATTAAAGAATTCCATTATTTTTCGCTTGTTAAGCTACCGGCAGACCAGTTTGGCCGCATGTTCAAACGGGTGAGGCTGAGACATCGAGGTCAACAGAGTGAACCCTTCCCGTCACCGCGAGCGCCACAAGAGGGCTACGCGTACCAACTACGCCCTCAGGATAGCTCCCTCGGCGCAGGAAGGTGGGGGTCCTCAGAACTCTACCGCTTAAGAGAATCCTAGTTACTCCCGCCATTTACGTATCAAGTGCCCCAAGGCTACACAACCGCTGCCAGCGCTACCACTATCATAACCAAAACCATGAAAATGGGCACGGCAACAAACATCGCAAACCCAGGCACAGGCATAACTGGACCTGCCCACGATCCACTCTGCCCACTTCCAGTCAGTCAGCCCACCGGTCAAGGTCACACCACGCCATGAGTCAGCCACCACAACCAGGTGCATGCGCACACGCGCGCACATGCGCACCGTGCTACGCGGCCAGTTGCCCGACCACGCCACACAGGTAACGCAGCACACACGCGCACACAACGGAAGCAGCGGCGTAAATCCAGCAGCCCAGCAGCAGCAGTTGCAATACAGTCCAGCTAGCCGACTAGCCAGCCGCAGGCTGAGCAGACACGTTTCTTTGCCCAGCGTGTCTGACTCGGCCCTCAGAGCAAATCCTTTTTCCGAGGTTACGGATCAAATATGCCGACTTACTTTACCTACATTATTCTATTGCCCAGAGGCTGTTCACCTTGGAGACCTGATGCGGATATGGGTACGGCCTGCCACGAAAATCATAATGCCTCCTCGGATTTTCAAGGACCGACCAGAGTGTTCCGGACACCACAAGAGGGTGGTGCTTTACGGAGGCGATACCCCTATCTCCGGACAACCCGATTCCAGGGTGGTGAGCACTCCTTACAAAGAAAGAAAACTCTTCCCGGAACTCAAGCCGATGTCTCCGTGTTCGGTTGAGTTACCGCGCCTTTCCAACGACCACATCATGAGACGGGCCTGTGATGCGACCACTGCTCTTGTGTCTGGTGATGTACGCGCAAGGCGAGGGTGCGAAAACAGTGGCATCTCACCACATCCGGAGAACAAGTCGAAACTTCACTTTCACTGTGCCTTGGGGTTTCGTGGGACCCATTGACTCACGTGCATGATAAACTCCTTGGTCCGTGTTTCAAGACGGGTCGGGTAGCTCGTCCACCACAACACCACAGACTGTTTGGCCCGCGCCGACTCGTACAGAAAGCATCGCAGATAAGGCCATCCAACACCAGACCACCGCTGGACCCACTTTGCGCAGGCAACATGACGATCAGACCCAGCTATTGGCCGCCTGCAGCAACACCCCACGCCCACATGCAGTGTGCGCACGAGCCAGAAACTAGAGACCGACAACTCTGGTGCCCTGCACAGTTATTCATACCACCATAGCCCACCAGGACATCCGCCGGTGACTGCAAAAGCACAACTGACAGACAGACCCGTTGACTACCAGTGCTCGATAACACGTGTGCATGTAATGCCGACACACGCCGCTCACTGAATTTGCCTGTGATGATCAAGGCTCAGCCAACGACCCCAGAGGAGCCACCGACCAAACCCGATTTGACTACGGCAGACTGGCAGTTCCACCAGTCATGGTGATCACCAGATAGAGGAAGTGCATTGGCCGATCCATCCACATTATGCGCAGACAGCCAAAACAGTCGGCTCCGGCAACTTCCCGGAACGCCAATCCTCTCCCTACCGAGGGAATGCCAGGCCCACCTTTTCGTAGTGAACTGTCCGTCCGAAAGACGTGCCAGGCGCGCATACACCCCAACCAACTGAATCCTCTAGGTTTACAGCTTGAGGCCGCCACTTTACCGATATGCAGTTTCAAGTACTGTTTACTCTCTCTCGCTCTCTCTCTTCAAAAACTTTTCAACTTTCCCTCACGGTACTTGTTCGCTATCGGACTCGTGCATTTGTATTTAGCCTAGGATGGATTTTACCAATCACTTTGGGCTGCATTCCCAAACAATCCGACTCGAAGGTTGACCTGTTGAATTGCCTCACATGTCCATAACTCCACTCGCACGGACCTTTCACCCTCTCTGGGCCAAATCCAGGGAACCATACCCAGTGCTGGTCTTCGAGTGGAGTGGAAATCCCGCGAGTTGACCCAAACACCAAATTTTCCTAGCAGTTAACTTACCGGGCTTCGGTGCTGATCTAATCCCTCTTCACTCGCCGTTACTAGGGGAATCCTGGTTAGTATCTTTTCCTCCCTCTTAGTGATATGCTTAAGTTCAGCGGGTAATCACGACTGATCCGATGTCAGGCAATATAGAGTAAGAAGCTGGATCCACCGTCACCACCACAACCGGCATTGGTACTCATCATGCGCCTTTCCACTATCATCACCTCTGCCATGTGTTAGAGCTCGCATGGCATGCCACATATATACTGAGCCACGGACAGTGCGCAACGGCACCCATCCATGCAAAAGCAGAATCAATGGACAAACGCTAATACAAACACGCATTGCCCTGCTGCATACTGCAGGCTAGAGTCTCGGTTGTTATAAGGATTAACCAGACAAATCTCTCCAACCACTTCGTGGACTGTACCACTGTATTTTTCAGGATCTCGTCGACCCCGAGCTCACAGGTGTAAAGCAACCGGTGGGGAATCGATGGTGAATGTCGACGGTGAATGTCGACGGTGATTGACCAGTTTGCCCTAACCTTTCAGATCAAAAGGTCAGACTCGTTGGCATCGTCATTATAGCTTGCATGTGGACCCGAACATTTAAGGGCATCACAGACCTCTTATTGTTCAATTTCGTGCACATTCGTAATGCTTGTCTCCCTAAGAAGAAGATACACCTGCGTCGGACCCGGAGGCTAGCGCAGAACCCTCCGCTCACCCCTTCTACCGCAGTCCACGCCCCCAGACGCACGCATACCACTCACCCCGGGAGGGTGCGCGCAGAGAAATGCGCGGCCTGAAAGTTGTCAGCTGAAGTGAGCAGTTTCGTCAAAACGCCACCAGCACAGGAACAGAGGACTGGCGTACTATTTAGCAGGCTAGAGTATCGTTTGTTATAGGAATCAACCAGACAAATCACTCCACCAACCTCGAGGACTACGCCACTGTATATTTCAGGATCTCTTCGACCCCGAGCTCACAGGGTGACTGTCGTCGTAACCGTCCTCGTGTCCCACCTGAAAGAAAGGGAGAGGTAAAAGGTGGTCAACGGGCCCACCTCCCGTACAAGAAACTTCTGTACCCCTGGTCCCCAAGTCGGAGGGAAAATGGCATCCCCTGCTCATAGCCAGTGGCACTGACAAGTAGTAAGTGGTGGCTGCTATCCACAGACAGATGCCTCTCCATTCGGCTGGTATTTTTGAAAGTGAAAGCGGCAGTCCCAGGTAGTAGCCGATTCATGTGCCCTATTACAGAATCCAGAGGCTCTCATCAGAGCATATTTTTACGGCCATTTCTTTCGACAGGATTATCATTGAAAGGCGGCAACAACGAGGGTGAACTCTTATCTTCGAAAGTACATGTCGTTAGCCTGACAGAGCTGCTTTCACTTCCCTGTCAATGGAAAAGAGCTACGACGTTTGAAAATAGCGATGGTAGTGTTGGCCAGCGAATATATATGTTTGGCGTACATTAGAATGGTACATATGCTTTCACCTATTGTAAACAGAACTTACTCGCCCCTTCGTGCCTTGGGGCTCACCCACGAGCCGAGGCAGCAGCCGCGCAGTGGTTAGAATTATAGGCAAATGGCATTACCGACAAAGATAAGGGAGGCTAAATGGCCATTTCTGGTTTATTAGCCGCTGTCAACCAGCCATACCTAACCCCAGATGATATCTCATCCGAGGCTCGATCCCGCGACCTTTTAATTAGAAGTTATGGGCTCTAACCAGTGAGCCACGTGCCCATGGTCTTACCCGTTTAGATAAAAATCTCCCTAGAAAACTGTTCATCTTACTCACCAATCAGCAGGCGTTGCGCTGGTTGGAAAAAGTTCAAGGATCCGACAGATCAACTCGCTCGTTGGCAGGACGACATCTTGGGATATTGCTAAACTGTCGTCCATCGAGCCGGTAAAAAGCACCACAATGCGGATGACTTGCCTCGCTGGTCCTAGAGAAGCCACCACCACTCGATGCATACACCCCAGCAACGGCCATCACGATTGGAACTTCAGATCCCGCACGGTGAGCGTTAGCTCAAGCTGCAGATATCTATATTTGTACTGTTGCTGTCAACATTAGTCGGCATATATTGTACTGGTGCAGTCAACATTCACCAGCGAACACTGTACTGGTTTAATCAATATACTTCATGCTAGTGTTGTTGTTCAATGTCCACACCGGCGAAACAAGAAGAACGAAAATCTCACTTGTCCAGTCTCGTACTGTTGTAATCGATACGTAACTGGTATAGCACCCAAATTCGTAACCCGTAAGGGTAAACGCCTTGGGGCCACTTAGTGATCAGTCTGCGACTTGTCCAAAACCTTCCAGTTCTGTCATAGTGCATACCAACTAGGCAATGCCCTGATGCACACTGCAGCATCACGACAAGCAAGAGGCAGAGGATGAGGAGAAGAGGCAGCCGCCGGAAGGCACACATAGGAGAATGAGGCTTCTCGCTTACATGCCATAAAGGCCACATTAAGAAGGAGCCATTGCAGCCTGGCTATCAGCCCCCCACCACCACCTCCTCCTCTGCCTCCAACCATGGAGAGGAGCAGGGAAGAAGCAGCAGCAGCAGGAGGACCGAGTTATCGTGCCAGGTGGCAATCGCACTCTCTTCTCATCCCCCACCTAAGCCCGGTGTCAAGACAGAGTCAAGAAGACCGGAAATGGGAGAGGGCGCAGGTGGCTGGCACGGCCGGAGCCGCCCGTTGGTATACGACCACACCTGACTCGCATCCCACGCAGTGGGAGTGCCATAAAGGTCACATTAAGCAGGAGACATTGCAGCCTGACTCTCAGTCTGCCAGTCAGCCACTCCACACAAAACACACATTGGGCTGACCCCGCGGTCAGAGTTATCCCGTCAGTTGGCAACCTTCCAAGCCACAGCTTTTAGCGCACCGTGATAGTTTCAAGCACCTCAGATTGTTTATAGTGAGGAAAATGCGCTTAGCTGTTTACCTCAGTCTCTCCCCGACCCCCAAAAATCAGAGCACCATCCGAGCCAGTTAGTTGTCTGATGTGGGCGGGCGGCGTACCCGTCTTCGCGTGCCACAGCACGACCAGGCCCCAATAACGCACACACCAGGATTAACTTACTCAGGATGTACGGAGGAGCCATCGCCGTCTGACTCCCCAGTCCACTGGTCAGCCACTCGACACACACAGCACATACACTGGGCCGACGGCGTGGTCTGGTGTAAGCGTCAGATTGGCAGCCTTCCAACCCACGGTTTATAGGAAACCGTGATTTTATCAGGTACATAATGATGATTGTGAGGGTGTTGTCTATGTATTAGTGTAGATGATGTGCGCTGATGTGACTTAGCCTCCAGGGGTTTACCGCAGGTTGTCGTGGAGGCGCATGTGTCCTAATAGGCCCATGCGGTGTGTAAATGTGCGGGAGCAGTGAGGGAAGTGGAGGCGGGCACGTCGACTGTATGTCGGAGCCCCAGGCACTGGTTCACCCGCCTCCGTGCGATGGATTCGCAGTTGACCGACCAGGCCGATGCGTGAGTTAAAGTTGCGGGCGTAGTGTGGGCAGGAGAAATCAGTAGAGGCTGGGAGGATGTCATTCATGGTTGTGGGGGTGGCAGTGGCGGTAAGAAGGGCAGAAGCGGAGGGTGTGCATGGAGTATCGGTATTGTCGGCATTGTGGTGCATTCCACTGTTATGGATGCGCATGTAACCTATTAGGCCCATGCGATGAGTGAATGTGCGAGGACAGTGAGGACAGTGGAGGCAACGATCTCTGCTGTGTGTTTGTGCTCCAGGCACTGGTTCACCAGTCTCTGCACGATGGATTTGTAAGTGACCGACCAGGCCGATGTGTGAGGTGAATGTGCTGTCGCATTGAGGACAGTATAGGAGAGAGACCCCATCGTTGATGGTGGTGGTGGAAGTGAAGGCGAAGGCGGTGTTGGTTGCGGTGGTGGGGGTAAATGGCGATGAGTATTGCGATGTGGTCTCTATGATGATGGGAGAAATGGAATCGATGCCAGGAGTGAGGTGGGGGAGCCTGAAGGAGGTTTTGCAGAATTTGATGTAGAAGTCTGAATTGTCGGATTGTTGGTGCATTGCGTCTGAAGATGTCCAACCAGGCCGATTCGCGCGCGGAAGATGTGTTGACAGCGCGGGCATGATGGCAGGGCCTGGGCATTGGCAGTTTTGGTCCGGGGCGCTGGTGACTTTTGTGCTGCGCTTTTGGCGTTGGAGGCGGCCATCCGGTTGGCGTCATAGATTGCTGAACCAGTCTTCACGGATCTTCTCCATGCCGGTCTATCCTGGGCGAGGTACTCCCAGGTCACCATGTTGATTTTCAGTTGCTTCAGCGATTTCTTCAGTGTCGTTTTTGAACTCCTTGTCGTGAAGCACCCGTAGCGACATTGCCGTAGAAAAGTCATTTGGGTAGTCACTCGTCGTCCATTCTTACCAGGTGGCCGCTCCATCGCAATCGCACCTGCCTCAGAATGGCATGGATGCTGAGGATTCTGGCCCACTCCAGACCTTTCGTGTCCAGGATCCTGTCTTACCATCTCAGCTTCAGTATTCTGCAGGAGGCAGCTGAGATGGAAGTGATTCAGCTTCCTGGCTTGGTTCGAGTAGACGGTCCAGGTCTCCGCTCCATAAAGGAGTGTCATCAAGACGACGGCCTTGTACATCTTCAGTTTGGTGTTCAGTTGAATACCGCGGCAATTCCACACGGAGATCTGCAGCCGGCCGAAGTCCCGACTAGCTTTGCAGATCCGTTGGACAACCTCGTCGTCGATTCTCGTGTTGCGTGAGAGCGTGCTTTCTAGATAAGCGAAGGTTTCTACGTTTTTTTAATCAGCACCGTTGACATTGATTCGGGGAGCATTGTATTCCGCGCTGGGTGGCGGCTGGTACATGACAACCGTTTTGACTGTACTGATTGTTTATCCAAAATTGGCGCAGTCTGCGACGAAGAGGTCCATACTCATTTGCATGTCCTCCTCCGTCACGGTTTTAAGGGCGCAGTCGGTCGCGAAGAGCAAGTCATGGACTGTAGTCGTAGACACGCGCGTTGAAGCCTGCATACGCCGACTGTTGAGAAGTTGCCCGTCAGTTCTGTGGGCGATGCGGATTCCAGGCTGTTCATCACGGTAGGCGTCCATCAGCATAGCCAAGAACATGAGGCTGAACAGGGTGGAGGCCAATACGCAGCCCTGCTTCACTCCCTTTGGTCACTGCAAATGCTTCGGATACCTTCCCGTTGTCAGTGACGCGCGCCGTCATCCCGTCATGAAGCTGACGCACCATGTGCGTGAACCGCATAGGACAGCCGAATTTCTGCATGACTTTCCACAGGCCGTTGTGATTCACCGTGTCAAAGGCTTTCGTCAGATCCACGAAGGTAGTATATAGGTGAGTTCACATCTCCTGGCACTTCTCTTATAGCTGGCGGGTGGCAAAGATCATATCGGTTGTTCCGCGGTGTCGGCGGAAGCCACATTGGCTTTCCGGGAGCAGGTCCTGCTCTAGCTGACCGTTCAGACGATTGAGAAGGATACGGGCGAAGAGCTTCCCGGCGACGCTGAGCAACGAGATGCCTCTGTGATTATCACAGAGTTCCCAATAAAATTGGCCAGTTGCCGGTTCCCCTTCCGTTTGTAGAGATGGACGATGGTCGCGTCTTTGAAGTCCTGAGGAACTTTTCCTTGGCGCCAAATTTCCTGGAAGAGTGTTGTGTGTTCTGCCATCAGCTGGGGCCCACCGTGCTTGTAGACTTCAGGTGGAATTGCGTCGGATCCCGGTGCTTTACCATTGGAAATCTGCTGCACGGCCCGGATGGTTTCTGGTAGGGAAGGCGGCAGATCCAGGTCATTGTTCGTGTCCACTTGAGGGAGCCGGTCAATGGCAGAATCGGAGATGGCTGATGAGCAATTAAGGACACTTCTAGAGTGCTCGGCCCAGCGCTTCAGAATTAGCGATATCTCTGTCAACAGGGTTGTTTCGTCAGAACTGAGCAGCGGTGCGGTCTCCTTGATATAAGGGCCGTAGACGGTCTTGATGGCTTTGAAAAAGTTTTTCATTTCATTGCGGTCTGCATGCCCCTGGATTTCCTCAACCTTTCGAATCATCCAGCCAACCTGCATCTTCCGCAGCTGTTGCCGTAAAAGGCGGCGGTATCTGAAGAAGGCTGCTTTGGTGGCGTCAGTCCGAAGGTCCATGAAGGCTTTGTGTAGTCCATTCTTTTCTGCAAGTAAGTTGCTGATGTCGGCGTCATTGTGGTCAAACCAGTCCTGGTGTTTGATGGCTTGCGCGTCTGAGGACGTCGAGGGTGGTGGACTGGATGACATTTTCAAAGTTGAAACCATCGTTCCTCCACGGTGGCGTTATTATCTGGAGCATGCAGGTCCTGCGGTTTCTGGGTTATTTGGCTGTTGAAATCAAGGCAGTGAGCAGGCAAATTTTAACAAAGAGTATTTAACTTACCTGGCGGTTGCCTGCCTTGGGGCTTTCGTCGGGGTTGAAGTAGGAGCCTCATCTGGGAGATGACGAGGTGGTCATCTGTCCAACCATCGGCATCGCGGATCGCCTTGGTTGCCAGCACTTCCTGTCGATCTCACCTTCGGACGAGAACATAGTCCAGCAGATGCCAGCGCCGCGACCGAGGGTGTATCCACGTGGCCTTCTCCCGCGTTGGAAGGTGGAAGGAGGTGTTGGTCAGCAGGAGACAGTGTTCCGCACACGTGCGCAGAAGAAGGAGGCCGTTATCGCTTCAGCTACCGAAACCGTTGGGACCTTCGGCACAATCGCCAGCAGGGCGTGCAGGTCCTCGTAGAATTTGTCCTTCGCCGCATCGGAGCTTGTCATTGGGGGAGCGTAGGCGTTGATGATGGTGGCGAACTGGTCCACACGAAGAGGTAGGTGGAGGCTCATCAGGGGATCATGGATACCCTGCGGTAAACGTCCGCCGATGTCGTTTCGGATGGCAAAGGCAACACCAGCGTCGCGTCACTCTACCGTTGGCCATCCGCCCAGAAGAAGGTTTAGCCGGCACCCATCTCCTCCAGCTGACCCTGCTCAGAGAATCGGGTCTCGCTAAGAGCAGCAATATCTACCTTGTAGCGCCGCCGAGAGACTAGCGCCGTCCCTCAGTTCCGGGCAGATTGTTCCTAGGATTGTCTAAAAGAGAACGAACATTCCAGGCTGCTAGTGTGAGTGGACTTACCCGAGCAGCCTAGAGGGTATGGCAAGGGGGATGGGGACGGGGGCATTATTGTTTGTTTGAGTTTTACGACCGCGTATTTTGCTATCTGTGAGCCGCGGCCGGCTGCAGAAGACGTGATAACCAGCATTCGTTTAGGGAACCTGTTCTAGCCCCTTCCTCCGCGAGGAGGCAAGCAGTGCTGTCCCTAAATAGGGCTGATAGGACATCCCAGACGGCTGCCGAACTCCACTATGGGTCGTGGTTTTGTTTTAGTGGGAGAATGACCCGAGTTAGCCTGGGCCGCCTACGGGGTTGCTGTCGCCCCCACCGTAGGACTTATTGAGAGGGGGAGGTGGGAAGTTCGGGAATCAGACATACCGGGTGTGGAGGCACACAAAATACCGGAGACCCTCACCTGGTTTAGCCCACCAGTCGTAACGGTTGCCCGAGGTGTGGCCGCTGGGAAGAAACCCAACTTCGAGGAGCCACAGGTGAGAGTTGGGTACCAGTTAGAGGCAGCCACAAGAGCATTCACCACCTGTAAGAGACAAATTTGGAGCGACTAAATGCAATCTTTGTGGTGCTACCACTAACTAGTACCCATACACCCCGATTCACTGCATAGAGTCGTATTTTGACCGATATTGTCATATGACCACTGATCTTGTTAGCCACTCTAGAACTTGGGATGGCTGGCCAACGGCCAGTCGAGCAACAAGGGTTGCAACGCCGTGCTCCACTTGGTAGTAGAGCATGAAAAACCACGCCCACAGAGTACTAAACACTGTTACAACAGTACAAAACAACTGACACATGGTGGGGCGGCGAGAGGGCCGCAACCGCAGCAGCATCAGCATCAGCATCATAATCAATTACATGAGTAGATGCACGACCTCGAGTCTTACTCTTTGCACTCTCACAAGGAGCAGCTGCGCACAACCAAACAGCGCAACCTCGTACGTGCACTACCCTGTCAACCCGGCGTTCACTGGTTATCTCCTTACCCTACCACTACCATTGCCACCACTGCCACCGCCACTGCCACCTGACAACTCACATACCGCAGAAGGACAACAGCAACGACGTAGCAGAAGGAGGGGAAGGAGGTTAAGAGGAAAGTGAGCACACCTGGCAGGCAGCCGACAGGCAAGACACCACCATACACGCACGCATCAGCAGCAGCCGCAGCAGCCACAGCAGCCACAGCATCAGTATGGCAGCAGCAGTAAGAATACGAGATATGTGTATTCTCGCATACATACGGAACGTGTAATGATCCTTCCACAGGTTCACTTACGGAAACCTTGTTACGACTTTTTAATTCCTCTAAATGATCAAGTTTGGTCATCTTCTCGGCACCTGCCGAGCACCAACCTTGCGGCTGGCACTGCAATGGGGCCAATCCGAGGGCCTTACTAAACCGTTCAATCGGTAGTATTGACGGGCGGTGTGTACAAAGGGCAGGGACATAATCAGCGCAAGCTTATGCCTTGCACTTACTAGAAATTCCTCGTTCACGGGGAACAATTCCAAACCCTGATCACTGTCATGACGGCGATTGACCAGTTTGCCCAACCCTTTCGGGCCAGAAGTTCAGACTCGTTGGCATCATCATTAGAGCTGGCATGTGGCCCCGACCATTTTAGGGCATCACAGACCTCTAATTATTTAATTTCGTGCAGATTCGTAATGCTTGTCCCTCTAAGAAGTAGACACACCTGCGCCGTACCCGGAGGCTAACGCAGAACCCACCGCTTACCTCTCCTACCACAGTCCACGCCCCCACACGCACGCAAACCACTCACCCCCGGAAGTGGCTCGCAGCACCACAGCGCGCATAGAAATGCGCGGCCCGAAAGTAGTCAGCTGAAGTGAGCAGTTTCATCAAAACGCCACCAGCACAGGAACAGAGGACTGGCGTACTAATTAGCAGGCTAGAGTCTCGTTTGTTATAGGAATTAACCAGACAAATCACTCCACCAACTTTGCGGACTGCGCCACTGTATATTTCAGGATCTCGTCGACCCCGAGCTCACAGGGGTGAAGCAACAGGGCTGACTGTCGTCGTGACCGCCCTCGTGTCCCACCTGAAAGGAAGAGAAGGTAAAAGACAGACGCCACTCCTATTCGGCTTGTATTTTGAAAGTGAAAGCGACTATAATGTGCCTTATCACATAATCCAGAGGCTCTCATCAGAGCATATTTTTACGGCCGCTTCTTTCGACAGGATCATCATTGAAAGGCCGTAGTGACGTGCGGCAACAACGAGGGTAAACTCTTATATTCGAAAGTACGTTTCGTTAGCCTGATAGAGCTGCTTTCACTTCCCTGTAAATGGGAAAGAGCAACGACATTTGAAAATAGCGATGGTAATGTTGGCCAGCGAATATATCTGTTTGACGTACATTAGAATGGTACATATGCGTTCACCTATTGTAACCAGAACTTACTCGCCCCGTCGTGCCTTGGGGCTCACCCATGAGCCGAGCCATCAGGGACGATTGTGACTTCTGACCCCTCACGGTGAGCGTCCTTTCAAGCTGCAGATCTCTATATCTGTACTGGTGCGGTCAACATTCATCGTCATATATTGTACTGGTGCAGTCCTTAATCACCAGCGAATATTGTACTGGTGCAATCAATGTACATCATGCTGCTGTTGTTCGATGTCCACACCGTCAATACAAGAACTACGAACATTTCCCTTGTCCAGTCTCGTACTGATGTAATTAATACGTAACTGGTATTGCACCCAAACTCGTCATACGTAATGGTGCCACTTAAGGCCACTTACGACTGATCCAAAAACCTTCCATTGCTGTTATAGAGCAGAGCAACTCACCAACTGGACTAGGCACGACAAGCCACCTATGGCCAAGTTCATCGTTTTTGGACGTTTTTACATTCACGCATCTCCACCCAGGCAAATAGGTTTGCAAAGGACACACATGTGTGTGTTTGCAATACGGTAATAGCGACCGCATATGAATGGGACTCCAAGGCCTCCAATCATTACGTCGGGTAGGGATAGGACTCAATACCTCGCAGTGTGATAGCCTCTCGAATGCCCAAGTCTCCCCGACAAAACATTAAGTCGTCTACACACAATTTAGTGCCACCACGCTCACAAAACAATTGGATATCGTGTCGATCCCCCCACATGGTCTGGCATAACAATACCAGACCGACCAGGTTCGGTAGGTCACGATGGTCCCATCCGAATGAAACCTGACCGGAAAGTACTATATCTGCCCAACCACGTGGCAGGCCAAACTGTATCGTTGCGCATCTTTGGACGGGATTCAGACTTAGAGGCGTTCAGTCTTAATCCCTCAGATGGTAGCTTCGCACCATTGGCCGCTCGACCAGGCACACATGCACCAAAATGTCTGAACCCGTGGTTCCTCTCGTAAAAACAGAATTAACATTGCAACGACCAGATTGCACTTCATTGTTTACGCAGTTCAACCATCAGTAGGGTAAAATTAACCCATCTCACGATGGTCTAAACCAAGCTCACGTTCCCTATTAGTGGGTGAACAATCCAAAGCTTGGTGAATTCTGCTGCACAATGATAGGAAGAGTCGACAGCGGTGGATCAAAAATCGACGTCGCTATGAACGCTTGGCCGCTATAAGCCAGTTACCCCTGTGGTTCTTTATCTGACACCACTTGCTTCAAAATCTGAATATCGGTTGATCAAAAGGATCAATACGCCACGCTTTCACAGTCTGTATTCGTACTGAAAATCAAAATTTAGTAAGCTTTGGCCCTTTTACTCTACGCCAGGATTCTGTCCTGGCTGAGCTCACCTTGGGACACCTGCGTTACGATTTGACAGATGCATCGCCCCAGTCAAACTCCCGCCTGACATTGTCTTCAGGTCGGGTCGCACTTCGCCAAACCTGCCTGATAGCAACAAGATGGGACACACACGCCCACCGTCTACCAGCTATGGACTACCAACTTGCGGTAACAACCTACAGGCAGTTGAGGGAAAAACACGCATATCACTAGCCCTGGCCAGACAGTTTCGACCAAGACGCCGGCACGCCAGCCACACACGGGATGCGAACAATGCACTTACGTGTGTTAAATGTCAAAATGGAAAATAATTGACAGTTCCCGCTTCACTTAAAAAGTAAAGAAACAAGGATGGGAGTGGTCTTTCAGTGTTGAACGAGAGACCCCGAAGGGCGATTCCCGCCTCCAACTAATTACTACACCCGCCATGTCTCTTCAGAGAGTCCGACTAGAGTCAAGCTCAGCAAGGTCTTCTTTCCCCGCTGATTCTGCCAAGCCCGTTCCCTTGGCTGTGGTTTCGCTAGATAGTAGATAGGGGCAGTAGGAATCTCGTTAATCCATTCAGGCGCGTCACTAATTAGATGACGAGGCATTTGGCTAGGAAGTATTTATTATACCCAAAATGAAAATACATGTTGGGCAGAAATGCCCCAGATAAGCCAGCTTTGCAACATTAAGAGAACTCTGTGAAAGTACAATCGGGAGGCTGAGCAACAACAGGCAGTAAGCTGGGACAAAGGGGCCAACACACAGTAGTTTCTATCGTGGCGCATTAGCAAGTGACGTCATCAGGCAACGGTCCCCTGCAACTGGACACCTCAGGGCCAGTTAAACAGGGAGGCTACCAGTCGGTTTGAGTCTACTGCGTCATTTCAACAACCCTTGGGTCAACATCGCAGAGTCACCTGTTCACATTACCACCACCTCCACGCATGTAGACATCATAGGCCTTCAGCGAGCCACGCACTACCATCAGGCAGAGGTCCGAAAAGTGAAGCTTCGAACGACCCAGAAGCCGTAGTCTGGCTTCACTGCGCGGGTGCAAAGCGCCACGTGACAATAAAATAGCCGGTTCATGCGAAATGGGGAAATCAGCTGGGTGGTCAAGGATCCTCCGCAGATTCTCCTTGACATCCGCTGTCGAGTAGTGGTGGACCTTCCCAGCGTAAACCATCTCCATAAGATCCTCTCCAGTGACTACAATGTCCAAAACACTGAGACCATCCTCAGCACACAACACAAGATCAGGCTTTCGGAAACTCCAGCCCTCGGGAATGTGGAGCTCCAACAGCATCTTATACCCACGCTTTACCAGCTTAGACGCTTGTATTTTCATAACCTGATTTTGCCTCCAGACACGGGCCTGGTGCGTTAGTTTACAGCACTGCAGAACATGGAAGAGTGTGTCACGTTGGCCGCACTGCCCTCGACACAAGATATCAGTAGAGCCTGTCCTACGGTTCCTGCGGGATTTTGTGGAGAGGACACCCGCCTGAAGTTGGATGTGGTGAACCGCACCCTGAATAAGCTCGAGAAAAACTTTTGGCGGGAGGTGACGCTTCAGTAGCGAGACCCTCTGCTGCGCCTTCAAAGGTGCTCTTGAAAGCTCATCAAGCATACCAGCGAGGATAGGACGGTGACCTACTGCAACCTTCCCGCGGTATGAGAAGGGCACTCCCAAATATTTGAAAGTGTCCTGTGGCCCGAGCGAGCGCAACACACTCCCCCGATTGAGACCTCGCACGGGCGAAGGCACGCACTCTTCTCCTTACCAAGCGCTTGAACGTAGAAGGAGGCGCATTTGGCGGAGTTGAGGACCATACCAGCAAGGAAAGGCCATTGGCCAGACCATCTAACCTCTGCTGTAAGCGGAGAGGTGATTCGGCGAACAGGACGAGATCGTCCGCGTACGCGATGGAATCCACCGTTGTCCCAGCCAGGTCAAAGCCCAGCTGCCGGTCAGAATAGGATATAGCTTCAGACAAGAGCACAGTTAAAGAGGAGAGGGGTCACCTTGGCGGACGCCGCGCTGGCATCGCACCCTCAGTGCCCAAGATAAAAGGTAGTAGTTCGAGAGTAGGAGGAAGCAAGAAGATTTAGGAGTAGAGGTGGGGCTCCATTCGCCTCGGCAGCTCGCAAGAGCGTACCATGGTTCACGGAATCAAAGGCTTTAGCCACATCAAGCACAGCCACAGCAATAGATCTAGGAGCAGAGACCGCATGCCGTAATATTCCGTGAAGAAGAGACGTCGCCTCTGCCGTCCCATCCCGCTCCTGGAAACCAAACTGGAAGCGGGCAGTAGGGCAGAGGCGAGACCACCGCTGAGCAAGAATACGGTTTAAGCAAGCGGGGATAACGTTGGACACCGCAATTGGGCGGAAGTCCGAAGGAAGAATAGGAGTTGCGATCTTCGGAACCAGGGTTGTACGACAAATACAGTGCTGCGCAGGAAGGTGACCAGTTGCTAGAATGATGTTAAGATATCCAGCTATGGCCCCTGGCGACCACTGCAGCAGATCCCTCGCTGACAAGCCATCGATTCCCGCAGCTGAGCCTTGCATCAACTGCAGGTTTCGAGTCACGTCGGCGGCAGAAATAGGATCAATAATTTCCCAGGCAACAGCATTTGGAGGGGAGACAGGCCGCTGATCTGGTTCACTAGGGCGCTCTGTGAGCTCCCGCCAGAAGTCTAATGTACCATTAGGAGCGGCGTCTCAGGGCACGGAGCTTTACGCCAATCGCCCGAGAGGACAAATTGAGCCCCGGCTTTAGGATTTTTAGCAAGCCGAGCTTGCACCTCCGCATACTGAGCCCGTCTTAGTTTGCGGTTGGCGGTAGGCCGCGCAGCCACAGTTGGTCGCCGACTCACCCCAGGTCGCCAGCGTCGTGGAAAGACAGTGAGCGCGTGCGCATCAAGGCGGGGAGCAGCTTCAGGAAGATGCTCCTCTCCCATGAGCAGGTCCAAAGCAAGGGATAACAAGTCACCCGAGGCTAAGGCCTGACATGGTGATTCGGTCAAAAGCTTGACGGCCGAATGAAGGAGTGAGCTTCGACAGCACTGCACCTGGTCCGTTTCGCAGATAGGAGCAGCAGGAGTAGGAGAAGAAGGACCGGCAGTAGGGGATTGCCCCGACACGGTAAACAGTGGCTCGTCCTTATGCAACTTGAGAGTCGCCTGAACAGAGCCTCAACGCTGCGCGTGGGGAACTTAACCCCACCTCGCGAGCAAGAGCACGCAGAGCAAGTGGGACCAGTTACCTGGACCACAGCCACAGCACAACGACGCAAGAGAGAATCTTCCTGAGCAGTCCAATTAGTCCGAGAGGGAGCTAAGCGGCCGCGCTCAGAGAAGTACGCAGTGGGATGGGCACTCTTCATATGCTGAGAGCGCCCGCGCACGGAGGAGAAGCTCCGGAGGCAGTGATCACACAGAAAGTTCCCCGGAAGAAGGTTGAGTGAGGCAGCAGGACAGTGGACACAGACGAAGACACGACGGGGGCAGCACAGGATCCGCCTGACACCGACGCACGTGAAGCTTCAGCCCAGCAGCGGAACGGCAGACTCGTCCACAGCGCGGACAAAGAAGGCCGTTGTCGCGGGTACCCCCGCCGAGGCGGGGGGGTTATCTTCATTATAGGGACTCCATTATTTTCCGCTAGTTTAGCCACCGGCAAGCCAGTGGGGCCGCATATTCGATCGGGTACGGCTGAGCCATCGAGGTCAACAGAGTGACCTCTTCCCGATCACCGGGAGCGCCACGAGAAGGCTATGCGTACCAACCATGATCTCAGGATAGCACCCTGGGCCCAAGAAGGGGGCCGCAGACTCTACCCCTTAAGAGAGTCATAGTTACTCCCCGCCGTTTGACGTCAGACAAGTGCCCCAAGGCTACACAACCGCCGCCACCGCAACCACCATCGTGGCCGAAACCGCGACAATAGCAACGGCAACAACCAGCGCAAACCAAGGGACAGGCATAACTGGACCTGCCCACGATCCACTCTGCCCACTTCCAGCCAGTTAGCCCACCGGTCAAGGTCACACCGCACCGCTGAGTCAGCCACCACGACCAGATGCATGCACGCACACGCGCGCACACGTGCGCACCGTGCTACGCGGCCAGTTGCCCGACCACGCCACACAGGTAACGCCGCGCACACGCAGCACACACACGCACACAACGGAAGCAGCGGCGTTAACCCAGCAGCAGCAGTTGCAGCCACAGTCCAGCTAGCCGACTAGCCAGCCGCAGGCTGAGCAGACACGTTTCTTTGCCCAGCGTGTCTGACTCGGCCCTCAGAGCCAATCCTTTTCCGAGGTTACGGATCAAATATGCCGACTTCCCTTACCTACATTATTCTATTGCCAGAGGCTGTTCACCTTGGAGACCTGATGCGGATATGGGTACGGCCTGCCACGAAAATCATAATGCCTCCCTCGGATTTTCAAGGACCGACCAGAGTGTTCCGGACACCACAAGAGGAGTGGTGCTTTACGGAGGCGATACCCCTATCTCCGGACAACCCGATTCCAGGGGTGGTGAGCACTCCTTACAAAGAAAAGAAAACTCTTCCCGGAACTCAAGCCGATGTCTCCGAGTTCGGTTGCGTTACCGCGCTTAGCAGCGCCCAGACACGGACCACAGCTGCACACGCCGAAAAAGCGCGCACACTGACGGCCCAGCCAAACGCTTGCCTATCTCCGTGGGCAGGGTCGGGAATATTAACCCGATTCCCTTTCGCTCCGGGGGCTGCCGGCTGCACGCGCGCACACACACACACAGATAGAAGTATGCAAGGCACCCCACGTCTCTGTACCGAGACACCGGATCGCTTAGGACCGCCTGACCCATGGCCAACTGCTGTTCCCATGGAACCCTTCTCCACCTCGGCCTTCAAGGTTCTCACTTGAATATTTGCTACTACCACCAAGATCTGCACCCGTGGCGGCTCCACCCAGACTCACGTCCGAGGCTTCCACGCTCACCACGGCGACCCTCCTACTCGCCACCGCCTCCTTGCCTGGATCATGACTTCGCAAGACAGCGACCGATTGTCGTTCACGCAACCGGCCATGCGCTGCTCGCACCACCAAACATAGCCAGCGATCCAGCTTGCGGTGACGGCCCGGTATAGGTCCGACGCTCCAGCGCCATCCATTTTCAGGGCTGGTCAATTCGGCAGGTGAGTTGTTACACACTCCTTAGCGGATGCCGACTTCCATGGCCACCGTCCTGCTGTCTATATTAACCAACACCTTTTGTGGTATCTCATGAGCGTCAGCGTTAGGCACCTTAACCGGGCGTTTGGTTCATCCCACAGCGCCAGTTCTGCTTACCAAAAATGGCCCACTTGGCACTCGCACATTCAGCGCCCGACTCCTACAAAGCGAGCCGGGCATCTCACCCATTTAAAGTTTGAGAATAGGTTGAGCTCGTTTCGAACCCAGTACCTCTAATCATTCGCTTTACCGGATAAAACTGATCTTGCGAATGAGTGCCAGCTATCCTGAGGGAAACTTCGGAGGGAACCAGCTACTAGATGGTTCGATTAGTCTTTCGCCCCTATACTCACGTTTGACGATCGATTTGCACGTCAGAATCGCTGCGGTCCTCCACCAGAGTTTCCTCTGGCTTCAACCTACGCAAGCATAGTTCACCATCTTTCGGGTCTTATCGTGCACGCTCCTGCTCCGCCCCGATGACGCGCCGGCTCCAACGCAGACCGCAGAACGATCCACGCCTTTCCAACGACCACATCATGGGACGGGCCGGTGATGCGACCACTGCTCTTCTGCCTGGTGCTGAACGCGCAAGGCGAGGTGCGAGAAACAGTGGCATCTCACCACATCCCGAGAACAAGTCGAGACTTCACTTTCACTGCGCCTTTGGGTTTCGTGGGACCCATTGACTCGCGTGCATGATAAAGTCCTTGGTCCGTGGCTTAATAGCCATTATGAGCCAACCAGACCCATCAACAGCGTTGCAGTGCACAAGGCTCAAACTCGCGACGTATCTGATCTAAGTGCCACGATCTACCAACACCAACACGAGCACGATGACTTGCCGGTTAAGATTGGGTATATTAACAAAGGACAGATGGGCACAAAAAGATGCGTTAGGGGACTCATTCGTCCCGTTTTACTTTAAGGCTTCCTCTAGAGCACCACAAGCAGCCTCAGACTGTCGAATGATATAGATTAAATCATATTGCCAACAACGTAGCGGAAGACATAAATGGTCTCTTCTGGCTTAATAGTAATCATCAACCAGCTACAAAGAGCCCCAGCATTACGGTGCACAAGGCTCGAACTCGCGACGTATTTGATCGACTTGCAACGCTCCACAAACTGCTGCACGAGCACTATGACTTGCCGGTTGCACTGGCGTGCATAAACAATGTCAGATGGGTGCACACCTATGTGGTAGAGGAATCATTCATCCCGCTGTGTCTTCAGGTTCTCTATAGATCCCACCAAGCTGCTGTAGACTGGCTAGTGACATAGACAGAACCATAGTGCCGACAAAGAAAAGGGAGTCTGGAATGGTCACTTCTGGCCTATTAGCCATTAGCAGCCAGCCATAAAAATCCTGATTGTTGCGGTGCACGAGGTTAAAACTCGCGACGCATTTAATCCGTGTAACGCTCACCCAACTGCCAGATGAGCATGATTACTTGCCGGTTTTAATTGGGTGTGTTAACAGGCTCAGATGCTAGATCACCGATGTCTCAAAGAACAAACTCTTTTTATTGTACCTTGGGGCTCACTCTTGCGCATCACCAGCAGCCACAGACTGGCTAGTGAAATAGATAGAATCATATAACCGACGACGAAAATGAAGACTGGATTGGGCACTTTTGGCTTACTAGCCACCATCAGCCAGCCATGACTATCCTCAGCGTGTCGGTGCACGATGCACGCACTCGTGACGTGTTCATTAGACGTCCAACGATCTACTAACTGCAACACGAGCACAATTACTTGCCGTTGTCGATTCGGTATAGTAACCATGTCATATAAGCTTTCCCCAATAGGTTAGAGCGATCACAAGTTTCATTCTGACTTGGGTTTCAGTCGGGTGTACCACTAGCAGCCACAGTCTGTCTAATATTATTGAGAGCATCATATTGTATACAAAGTACATGGGGACTGAAATGGCCAATTCTGGCTTACTAGCCGTCATCAGCAAGCAATAACTAACCCCAGCATTGCGGTGCATAAAGCTTGAACTTGCGACGCGTTTGCTCGTCGGGCAACGCTCTATTAACTCCTACACGCGCACGATAACTTGCTGGTTTCGATTGAGTACACTAATAATGCGGGATAGGCTTTTGTTGATAGGTAAGAGGGATCACGCATTTCATTGTGACTTAGGAGTCACTCTTGTGTACCACCAGCAGCATCAGACTGTCTGATTATATTGACTCAATCATATTGTAGACGAAGAAATTGAGACTGAAATGGCCTTTTTCTGGCTTACTAGCCATCATCAGTGGACCGAAACTAACCCCAGCGTTACGGTGCACAAATCTCGAACTCGCGACCTCTTTGATTGACGTTCAACGCACTAACAAGTCCAACACAAGCACGATGACTTGCCGATTTCGATTGGATATGTTAACAAAGGTCCGATGGGCGATCACTGATTTCTTAGATGACTCACCATTTTAGCTTTTACCTTGGGGCTCATTCTAAAGCCCCAACAGTAGCCCGCATTCTAGCTTATGATAAAGACAGAATCATTTTGCTGACAAAGAAAAGGGAACCTGGAATGGCCTTTTCTGGCTTAACAGCCGTTATGAGCCAACCATAGCCATCGCTAGCGTTGCATTGCGCAAGGCTCGAACTCGAGAGGTATTTGAAAGAAGTACAGTGATCCTCCAACTCCCGCACGAGCACGATGACTTGCCGGTTAAGATTGAGTGTTTTAACAAGGATAGATGGACGCATAAAGATGTGTTAGAGGACAAAAAGCGTACCC
>WEDG01004639.1:0-13615 GCA_017591395.1 Schistocephalus solidus
AAACCATATTGCGAGTCGCTTAAAAAGCTTGTTTTTCTAGGCAAAAAGTCGAGAATTTGATTAAAAAATTTTTTAAAGAAGTTTTGCGAGAGCCGGGGTTTTGTGAACACCTCGATATGTTGATGGGAATATGTTTCAGGAAATGTGTTAGGTTCGGATGTCGTGGTGGTACTTATGGCTGTACTGGTCAAACTTCCGCTTAAAAGTGTCAACGGATGGGGACATGATTAGGTCGGCCGGCAGAGCATTCCAGGCCTTAATCACTCTGTTGGAGAAGAAGAACCTTCTTGTGTCGTGTCTTGCACCTGTCACACGTAGTTTAATGGGATGTCCTCGCAAAGAAGTGGTAGTGGCCAGCTCAAAGAAGTCGCCAGATGCTTGTGCTGATTCTGACATTAAAACTGCCACTGCACGAACGTAATTGCTCTTTGCAATTTTCGGGAATTTTTCTTGTGCCGAATTACCTCACAAAACGACATCAAATTGCAATTTGTTTATCACCTTCGTCGACTTGATAAAAACAGCCTCTACATCAATACATACTGACAACCGCTTAGTGAACAAAAAGTGCAAAACCCCTTTGAAGATCTGAAGTTATCCAGGACCTTTGACCTCTACAAACGGCTGAGTCGTTCCTGAATATTCTTCCTATCATTTATTATTTTTTAAAAGTGGTTTTGAACGATTGGGCGCATTTATTGCTCATATTGTTTCTATTGCGGCGTCGTTGGACTTCCGTTTGAAATTCGCTCGTCTACAAGCTTTAGATTTTTGGCCAATAATCTGTTCCCAAAGTCAGGACTCCACGAAATAAGTTGTCATTGGATCACATATTGTCTGTTTATCAGAATCAGCCTATAATTGTTTATAGACATTGTGATATTCAGGCACACGAAAATTAATATCGGAATCTTGAATAATAAGCTAACTCAGCTTCATTTGGATCCTGCCTCATACGGGCTTCAGAAAACAGTCTCTCGCCAGGAAAGGTATCTTCATCAGAAAGGAACGGAGAATCACTGGCAAACTCACTTCGAAGGCTGCATCATACTTTTCTTTGTATTAGCATTCCATAGTGAATTTGGTTCAGAAAAGCACTTCTTTTTGTGCTCAGTAAACTATTCGCTTGATAATTTAAGCTGCTCGTTTAAACTTAATGCATCCTCGTAGAGATCTTGCTGGCACGGGAAACGCAAATGTTCACGACCCGACCACGCGAGAAAATTATTCACGGCTTCGGCCAGGACTCGAAACAGCAACCTCTCGATTAGCTACCGATGCTCTTGACCGCTCGGCCACGCCCGGGAAGCCAGCAGACAAAACAAATAGTATACACTACAAAAATAATGATCTCTCCTATCTTTGTAAACCATTTTCGATTTCATGTGACAAAAACTTACCAGAAATACTCAAGTCACTCTCAGCAGACCGAGAAGTACCACAAAGCAGCAATATTGAAGAAAGCAGTGCACTACTGAACAATACCAAAACTAAGCTAAACAGTGAAGGGCTGGCACACTGTGATGGATGCCGAGGACTCACAGCCAGAGTTTTGAGATTAGAAGGAAACCTCGATCTCCAATCGGAAATAATATCAGTCCTCATCAAACATAACAAAATCAACTCGCCGAAACACGATGCAAATGAGCTGAAAAAGATCAGCAAGCTAGACCATAATCATCGCAAGGAAACGGTAGAGGTCAATAGGCACAACATTAAGCGAAACAAAAAGAGAAAAAGAACGAAGTCGTTAGAACAAACCTCTGAGTCAGTTGAAATACAGATGACCAGAAAGAAAATAAGCGAGAAGGAAATTATGTCTTGCGTTTCCCCAGGTTCAGGAAATCTGGTGCACATAGAATCCGACTGCACAAAAGTAAATCAGCGATCGACGGTCTCTGAAAAGTCTAAAAACAGTAATCGTAAGGTATCTTTACTGCCACGGACGAGCGACAGCAGCATGCTATTTACATGTCCATCGAACTACAATGAAGCAGGGCATGGTAGCCAGAAAGTAATGGCGAAAAAGTGGCCTGCGACTTATCGACAGACCTGGATGCCACAAACTAAAATTCAGGTTTCCCGGGTGCTATTCGAGCAAACGCATTGTCAGGAGAACTCACGCTGTTTGAAAGGTCCATAGAGATGTCTGTAAATCAACCAACAGGCTCATCGATGAAGACGAATTTAAACACAGTATTAAAGACTATAACAAAGGGCATGATTCAACCTAATATCACTAAAAGAAAGCAGGATGCAGAAACGAGTTTTTTCCCTGACAGATCATTTTGTCTGGTAGTTCAGGGAGTCTCAGAGGCTACTGGGGAAACGCCAAAAGAAAGGGTTAAACAGGATCTGATGATATTTCAAAATTTATTGAATGATACGCAAGAAACTGGTGTGACAGTCGACATCAAAAAGATCTTTTGATTGGGGCCTCTCGTTACAAATGAAACGCATGAGGTTCGACCAAGACCATTAAAAGTTATCTTGAGGAGCAAACAGCAGGTAGATCTATTGCTCTCTCGAAAGTCTTGACTACGAAAAAATCATTGTGGAGTTTTTTTCAGCCGGATAACTCTCCCACCGATCGAATGAAAATGAGGACACTGGTAGCAGAATTGAAAAGACGTCAATACGAGGGGGAACAAAACTTGAAAATTGTAGACAACAAAATAGTCAAAACGGTGCGCTCGTTTATATGGGAACATCCGCTGAAATTGACGGCAACCACGCCGGTCAAAAGCCCTACCAAATGCCTATAGATTTGAAACCAGACAGGAGACTGGATATATTTTGTGAAATATCCAGAAAAAATCGCCATGTGGAAGATAGAACTAAAAATCTTCAGTAATCGAGGGAAGAAAACAAGATTAAAATGATGTACACAAATGTGCAGAGTCTATTGAACAAAATGGATGAAATTAAACTGGTCGTGGACCATTTACAACCTGACTTCATAGCTCTAACTGAAACATGGTTAAATGAACAAATCGCAGACACAGAAGTCAGAATAGATGGTTTTCAGCTTATCCGCATGGATAGAAACGGACGTAGGGGTGGTGGAATCGCAATGTTCATACGAGAAGGCATTGACTTCATTCCGAATGGGCCCTCGCCAAATAAGATCTCGTCTTGCGAAATACTTTGTTGTAAACTGAAAGTCCCAAACCAACCAGACCTCCATATTGCCGTGGTATATCGACCCCCAGGACAGCGAATGAATACGGACGAAGCACTCATCACAGAGGTAAAGCAAATCTGCCGTAGCAAACATACGGCGCGTCGTTGGAAATTGCTTTCGAATTTCAGCTCCTTTGAGTGTACAAAGTTTTAGTCTCTACCTTAGTGTAGAAGACACGTTGATTTGGAATAACTCTTGAGTGGATTGTCCAGTCTCTATATTTGGGAAATATTTTCTTGGACTTAACGATTCTGCGGCTATCCAAATATTCCATCACTGAGGATTATTCCACGTCCAGGACATTATCCCTACGAGAAATACAAGCTTCAGCGTTCACTTGCTTCCAAATTCACGCCAGTGGTGTGCTTCTCTAGTCTGCTTTCATCAGGGAGGGAGAAGTCGCAACAAAGGCTGAGTCGTTGCATGCTTATTAGAAGTCTGACTGCTGAATACTATTGCATCCTAGCCCAGTTATTTAAGAGGATTTATAAATTAAATGCATTCGAATACAGTCATAAGAGGTATGGAAAACGCAGACGCTCAGGACTCATCTGCCCTAATAGCATGTCTATATCAGTCGTATGTCGCCCTGATATCGACATGTCGAGATACGTATATCGACTTTTTTTCAGTTCAGTGTATTTGAGGAAAATAGGCTTACGCATTTGAAATCCCTATTTGTTACATAAAAGTAGCAAGAATAAGAAGCAAATTAAAGAAGTAACAGTCAAGTGAATGCAGGCAGGTTTACGTGGTACACTGATATTGTTAAGGTTAAGTAGTCACATAGTCTTCGTGGTACTGTAACATATGTATGTCAAGCCGATGTTTGAATGTATACACAGACTGGGACATAACAATCGCCTCAGGTAGGTTATTCCACGGTTCCACGACACGGTTGGTGAAAAAAATACTTCCTCACATCCAATCTTACTTCGGGCACACTTAGTTTGAATGGATGACCTCGGAAGATTTTTCGTAGTGGCAAGTTGGAAAAAAAGTCATCACATAGGAGGGCGCAATCCATGCCACGCACGATACGGAAGGTTTGTATCACGTCTCCGCGCAACTGCCTATAACTCAGAGGATAGAGCTTTAGGTTATTTAGACGAATCTCATATGGCAGTTCAGATTGACCTCTTACTAATTTTGTGGCTCGCCGCTGCACCCTTTCGAGCATGTTGTAGTCCTGTTGCGTCCACGGTCGCCAGGCTTGGATCGCATATTCAAGATGTGGCCTTACAAACGTACCAAAGACTTTAGAAAAGCTGGCTTAGACTTTGGAAGCTGGCACATATAACTCCCTTGTACAAAAGCGGTAGCCGGGCGTCAGTGACAAACTACAGGCCCATAAGCTTAACATGCATCCTTGGTAAGATTATGGAAAGGATCATCAAGAGCGAATTGGTGAAATTCCTAGAGACTTATAATTTGTTATCAAGCTGTCAACACGGGTTCAGAAAAGGAAGATCATGCACAACGAATTTGCTGTATTCGATCCAGAGGTGGACCCAAGCACTTGAAGATAGACACGCGGTTCACATTGCCTTCATTGACTTTCAAAAAGGCCTTCGATACTGTGCCGCACGAGAGACGGCTTTACAAGCTAGAAAGAATTGGAATCAGAGGTAACCTCCTCAAGTGGATCGAAAAACTTCCTCGTGGGTCGGCGCCAGGTTGTGTGCATCGGCCAAGAGAGGTCAAGGTCTGCTGCGGTCGAGAGTGGGGTTCCTCAGGGTTCAGTACTAGGGCCAATACTGTTTTTAATATACGTGAACGATTGTGTCAGGAATCTCGACTGTGAAGCAGTAATGTTTGCCGACGACATTAAAATCTGGAATGTAATCCAGAGCCCTGCTGACGAAGATAAACTGCAGATCAACCTAACTCGGTTGGAGGAGTGGTCGAATCATTGGCTTTTGCGGTTCAACGTCGATAAGTGTACAATACTTCGCTTAGGCAACCCGTCTGGATCTGCCGAAAGTAGAAGTTACTTTCTCAACGGTGAAGCCTTAAAAGACGTGGAAACCCAAAAGGACCTTGGTGTGCTGATGACCACCACCTTAAAACCATCGTCTCACTGCTCGAAAGTGGCGAAGAGGGCAATTTCGGTGTTGCATGCCATCAGACGAGCCTTTTTGGATTTCGATGAAGATCTTTTTGCTAAGACCTTTGGGACATTCATTAGGCCACATTTGGAATATGCTATGCACGCCTGGAAGCCCTGGACAGTTCAAGATCAGAACTGCCTCGAAAGAGTCCAGAGGAAAGCCACCAAATGGTTAGAAGTCAAAGCTCCTTGCCATATCCCACCCGCCTAATGAATCTTAATCTGTTCCCTTTGAGTTATAGGCAAATGCGTGGTGATCTCCTGCAGACATTCCGCATTGTGAAGGGATTGGATTGTTGCCTGGAATTCTCGGACTTCTTTGAATTTGCCACCACGACCCATCTCCGAGGTCACCCATAAAACTGCGTGTCCAGCAGGCGAGACTGGATGTGCGCAAGTTCTCCTTCTCTGTCAGAGTGGTTAAACCATGGAATGCCCTTCCTGAAGACGTTGTGATGTCACCATCGCTGGAAAGCTTTAAAAGGAACCTTGACAGTTTTATGTTCCGTAACGAGCCTGAGCGATGAGGCATTTATCTTAACCCTCGAGAGTCGTGCACCACTTGTCAAATTTTATGACCGCCTTTTGTACCTTGGCAACCCACACGGTTTCTCTGTATACCGCACTTAATTTTACGTTACAAATAGGGTACTCAAAGGCCCCTGCCTATTTCCCTCAATAAATTGAATTGAATTGAATTGAAAAGTCTTCATCGAAAACTTTAAATGCCCGCTTGATAGCGTACAGTATTGAATTGGCGGATTTAGCTGCCTTGGAACATTGCGTAGAAGGCTTCAGGTTGTCTTTCATCGAAACTCCAAGATCCTTCTGTGTGTGTGCTTCTCGGAGTGGCAAACCGTTCAAATAGTAGGGTCGCATATCAGTGACCTGATTTCGATTTCCCAGGCGTAGCAGGGTGCATTTGTTTGAGTTGAAGGACAAGAGCCATTTGTGGGACCACTCGTCCAATCGACGAAGATTTCCTTGGAAATTGTCTGCATCAGCAGCATTGTGGATAACTTTCCAGATTTTTATATCGTCCGCAAACATAGCAAAGTTACAGTCCAATTCCTGTACACAATCATTAATGAACAAGAGAAATAGGATCGGTCCGAGCACTGAACCTTGTGGGACTCCACTCTCGATGACTGTGCGCTTTGATCGCGATCCGCCTACACAGACCACTTGGGAACGACCGACGAGAAAATTCTTGATCCACGTAAGAAGTTTGCCGCCAAGGCCGAACATTCTCAACTTGTGAAGGAGACGCTGGTGTGGAACACTATCGAAGGCCTTCTGGAAATCAATGTAGGCCACGTGCACAGTGTCTTTTGCATCGAGTGCTTTTGTCCAGCTTTGCATCGTATAAAGTAAGTTCGTAACACAGGATCTTCCCCTACGAAAGCCGTATTGTGCAGTCGATAAGAGGTTACGGGTTTCTAAATAAATCATCAATTCCTTTTTGACAACCTTCTCCATAACCTTGCAACAGATTGAGGTCAGGCTGACAGGCCTGTAATTTGTAGCAAATGCACGACTACCACTTTTGTGAAGCGGGGCGATGTGGGCTGTTTTCCAGTCGGTAGGAAGAATTCCCGTATCGAACGATTTCTGGCACAGCAACGATAGCGGTTTCGCCAGCTCTCGAGCAAGTTCGAGGAGTAGCTTTGCTGGAATCTCGTCGGGGCCAGGAGATTTGTATGCCTTCAGACTTTTTAGTTCTTCAAAGACCGCCGCTTCTTGAAAGAGCATATCCTGAATAAGTGGCACTCCTGTAGTCTCGTAACTTGATGGAATAAAAACAGCTTCTCTAGTGAAAACCGACTGAAAGAACTGGGAAAAGTGTTCAGCTTTGTTTTTATTTTCTGATATCTCGAAACCGTCATCGTTTCTCATAACAGGAATCGGGTTCCTGTTACGTGTGGTTTTTTTTTACATAGCTGTAGAGTAATTTGGGATTGTGAACTGCTCTCTGGAGCAAATCCCTCTCGTAATCCCGTCGGCTTTGGAAGATCAAGCTTTTAATCTTGTTCCTTTGAGTTTTGTATGCTTGCAAGGCTAAATTTTCATTGGATCGGCAAAATTTCTTCCGAAAGCCTTCCTTTCCTGTTAATCTCTCTTTTTAGATCCCTTGTTAACCACTGTGGTCTGTTAGATATCCTAAATTGTGATGGCGGACAATGGCATTTTATTAGATTCAACAAATACTCCTTAAATAAATTCCAGTCCTCAGTGACATTCCCGGAGAAGAGAACATCCCAGTCTTTTTCGTGATGCCTCAGCTCTCATCTTGCAAAAAGTCTCCTCGCCATAGATTGGGCCTGGTTTCATTTATTGCAGATGGCACAGAATATAAACCATACTCCCATGAAAGTACTGCGTGATCACTTCGACCAAGTGGAGGTAGGCAGTGTACCTCGTCTATACTGTCAGGATCTTTAGTGAAGACGAGATCTAAACAACTAGCCTGTTGTCCTCCACGCGCTCTCGTTGGAACAAATACATGTTGGGTGAAAAGAGCTTCAAGTGTTGTCTTTAGCAGACGATGATCGAAGGAAAACTTTGAGCTCTGTGCCTGCAGATCGTTCCATCGAATGCTGGGTGCATTGAAGTCACCCATGAGAACAACATCAGGTCGACTGCTTATCTCCTTTATGTTCTCCAACAAACAAGTATCAGCGTCAGTGTCTGTCCTCGGTGGTCGGTAGAGAGTCATGACTTCAAGGGACTGCGATCCCCGCGTCTTTATTTTCAGCCAAATAGCCTCAATACCATTGCTAATCTTCTCCGTCATTTCACACACTGTGAAATTGCTTTAACATACATCGCTACTCCTCCACCCTGGCGTTGGGTGCGGTCTCTCCTGAACAGCTGGTACCCGGATAAGGCTACTTCGCAATCACTGATGTTCTGTGACAGCCATGTTTCTGTGATTGCTATAATATCGGGAGACAGAATGGCTACCTGAATTCTCAGTTCGTCGAGTTTCTAAAACAGACTTTGGGCATTGGTATACAGAAATTTCAGTGTGCAGCAGTCAGTAGAGCCAAATTCCGTTTGTCTCGAGTTTTCCAATGCTAATTTGCCGATGCCATCATGAGCATGGGCTGGTTCCAAAGCAATGTTGCGTTTCTCTGTATCACGCGTTCCCTGTAAATCACCAGATTGCTCTCTCCAGCTGCAAGTCTCCTCTTCATTTCTATCACTAATTCGCGGCGTTTCAGACGTTCTGCTGGAGAGTAGTCCGGCTGAAAAAAATATGTTTATGAGAGTTCCGAAGGTTTGTTTCTCGAGAGAAGTAGCTTAGCCTCTTCCTTGTTGTCCAAGACAATTTTTATAGGCCGTGGTTTCACATTTTGGGACTGTTCGATATCCTTTTTTCCGAGCCTGAAGGCAGCGCGAACGGTTATCGTCTCTCCTGAATGAAGTATATCATTCAGTAGGTGCTGAAACATAGCAAGATCAGCGGATATCCGTTCTTTTGAGGTGTGTGCAGTTGATTCAGGTAAGCCCTGGATAACAACGCAGTTCTCTCGGTCTAGGGCGTCTTTTGATTCACTGCCGATCATATTTTTCCTCTGAATGACCAGAGGGATTCATTAGGTTTGTTTTTCAACTTGATACTCGTTTTTATGTTGTTTCCCAATGATATCTTGCCACTCATTGGTATTTTCGCTCCCCAACTAAGGGATCTTTAGAACTGCTGGGATAGCCGACAGGAGGTGAGTCTGAAGTCGGAACTGCCTTTGGAAGAGGCATTATTGAAGTTCTTTGATATTACCGTTATCCAATTTGGTGGTGTTGTTGTCCGATGCTGGGATTCTGGGACTTACATTTTTGGATGAAATATTATCTGTGTCTTCTGAAACTCGTTTCTGTATTTTCTGGATCCCTGCCGCTTGCCCTTTTTTCCTTACTGGATGCTGTTTAACAGCTACATCGAGCTCCGTTGACGTAGCGTCATCTTCCTTGTTGGATGTGATGGCTGCGGAAGCTGTGCCTGCGTATGTGCATTTGTCTCCCTCGTGTTCCATCGTTAGGGGACTGCTTCTTTTCGGGCAAATTGTGAGGAAGTTTCTTTAACTTCTCTATCTCCATCTTCAGCCCCTGCATATCCTTTTCAATCTCCGAAATTTTTTTAGAAGAAGTTTAAAAGCATGTCGCACACGCTTCGTCCTCGTAATTGACATCCAAAAACTTACTAAACTCTTTGGCCCGTTTGGCGGGAGGTGATTTTAAAGGAAACATGTCCGGAAATGAGGCCATTCGTATTATGATTTATGTTTATTCCATCATTAAATAAGGTCAAAGATTTTGTCGTGTGGCGATAGCTCAGTGGTTTCGCCGTCGTTCCCTGCACGCTGGTGCACCGGTTCAAATCTCGGCAGTGACATATATTTTAATATTTTACACGATTTCCGAAGGGTGTATTTTTGAATTCCATGATAGATCGCAAAAACAATAAAGGGTTTTAAAAGTATGGGACGAAGGTTTTAGCGGAAGCAACTTTATGAATAAAATATCGAAATGACTCAGCCCTCTGTTGACTGGAAGATCTCGTGGAGTTGCTGGCGAGAAGTGCACAAGAGGAGAATATCGGGCGTATCCGCTGCTTTGCTGCAGTAGTCTTGTGAGGATGAAGAGTATGTCGAATAGAATCCAACGCTTGATAAATAAAGTACGCAAGAGTGACCAGTAGACTGAAATATCAAAAGTAGTAAATTCCTCGGAGGTGGAAAATTTTAAACCGAATTCGAAGGGCTGTATATCGACTTTGAACCTTGGGTCTATATATGCCTAATATCGACATGTCGATATTTGTCGAAATAGGTGAAAGAGGTTCGGATACTTCCTACGCAATCCCCCACCATGAAAACGATTATATACGAACGCCTATTATAATTACTATACTGCGACCGCCGACTACGTAACCATCATTTCCCATCCTATTAGCTAGCGTATACGCGTATATTATGGGATATAACCATTCCCTGGACGAAGTTAAGAAATTATCAACACATTTTCCTTATTTTATTGAAAAAAATATATTATAAAAAGGTTAAAATAATAAATGTACAAAAATAATAATAAGTAATCGTTAATCATCATTCGTTGTAGGGATATGTACAATTAGGGGGTAGGTGTTTTGTCCTCGCGGAGAATAGGGGTTGACGTGGCAATTGCTGCTTGGTCTTCTATAAAGAGATAATGTGATAAAGTGTAAATAAATTAACTAACCTTAAAAAGGTAATTCATTTGGATGCCTTTGCACCCTCTTCCCGGCCGCATCGAGTGACCGTTTTTGGCTGCCTCCAAATCATAAAGGCTTATTTGGGCGCCTCCAGTCCACTTGATGTACAGTCCTACATAGTTTGAAATTTAAAAGACGTGTTATACCCTACCTGTAATGACTTCGTACACCTTTGATCCTCCTAATGCTTCCTTTCCTTTCCGTCCTTGGAAATTAAGTTCCAAGGCGATAGCATCGTCAAAAATAGAATAAAAAATACGCTTGACAAAGTCATCGGTATTCCTGCCACCTAGGCACAGTAAATAGGACTCCTTAGTCAAAGTGTTAGTAAATGACGGTAACTAAACCAGTTCCTTGCGGAATGATGAGTCGAGTAGCCGGGCATTAAATTGTCTGAACCCAGCGCGGCTAGTAATGGGCTGCGACACTGGATTAGCCGGCATTTGAAAGCTCTGTTGATTTGAGCTTGTACTTGCCCCGGTTTGGGCCAGCTCTTGCGTTCGTTGTCTTGAAACAAGTCGGCGTAACATTCCCATAACCCACAACTGGCGCTTCGCCAATATGTTTAGCTTTCGGTTAAGTGTGGCCAGCTGGGTCCCTATGGAGTCCGTTTGCCCTGACGATTGTGACGAGCCTTTTGCATTCAAACCACATATTAAAAAACGGTCTTACCTGGGCATTCAGCAGACCGGGTAGGCAAAGTTTCTGCTGAAGACTCTGCTTGGTCCAATGCGTCTGCTTCCTATTTAAACTTATATTTCGAATAGGCAACCTACCGGTGATAGGGGCGGTGTTTCGTCCCATAAGAACTCTGAGTCCTCCTCCTTGCTTCGACGAGGCCTCTTGGAGTGTCATTGGAAGCTCATGCTAAAATCTACAACCGCACAGTAAGGTAGAAGTTATGGGGTGTTAATCCTTAAGCTATTGCCACTTCATCCCTTCATTGCACGTGAACCTCTACCTACGTGGGCTGTGCGGTTGTAGGGTTCACGCGCAATGTTCCCCTAGGGAAGGGTGTGTACATGGCCGATGTTTCAAATTTCTAAAGTTGCCTTACGCCACGGGTCGATTAATTCTATTAACACATAGAAACTATCAAAAGGGAAGCAAGCATACTTACGAATATTATCCGGTAAATCCGTACAAAGGAGATAAGTGCCCATAGTGGCCTTATATACGTGCATCTCAGATGAGCACATGTGCTGAGGAAAAAACTTGCAGCTCAGGCGGATTTCGAACCCAGGTCGCAGATTCATGTGGCGACGAGCATAACTACTGCGCTACGTCCTCACGGCAATTTGGAAAACAAAATTGTATCCAAACAAAAAAAGATGACAAAGACAGATATTCTGTTACCACTTCTCCTCCTGCCAAGCGGGCAAAAAGCCTGGGAACACTAATGAATGTCACCTATGAGGACGAAAAGTGCATGGGATGTTTAAATCTCTTGCAGAAATTCTTATTGATGGAGAAAGAGATAAGAACCTTGAAACAATAAATGGCCGATCTCAAAGAGAAGGTTCAAAGTTCACCCGGAAAAGAAACACCCGCAGCAACGAGAATTCCAACCAAAGAAATAGCGTATGCAAATATTGCTTCCTCAAGAATAACTCATGTAGAGCTTAAAGACATTGCGTCTACAGAGCTTCAAAAGGGAGATCAAACCAGCTCATGCACCTTACTACTGTCATCGAGCTTAGACAGAAGCAGAAATGTGCTGGATACACAAACATATGTGGCATCGTCGCTGAATGATACAAAAAAGGGTGAAGTTGAAAAGCACGTTGAATTTGAAGCACCTAAGACGAATAATTCGAAGGCGAAAAGGGCCAAGAAGCTTTCACAAAAAAGTGGTTTGAACTCCGGAAAAAGCTCGTTCTTACCAATAGATGCTCAAGTGCAATCCTCTGTTGGTAATACAGGAGCAAGTGGAGGACCAATTGGCAAAGTTTCCAAAAGGGGTTTGCCATTAACTTTAGGAATAGTTGCTCATACTGACGAAAATAACATCGTCAACCTGAGTACCATTCTTCCTAATACTGATGCTCTATCAACAAATCTGAACTCAAAGTCACCAAACATACATTTCGACCGAAAACGAAATCTCGTTATTAAAGGGGTTCCCGAGTCCATTTCTCTGATTGCAAAGGAAAGGGTAGAACATGACCTCAGTCTTTTCCGAGGATACTCATATTCGATTCTTCGAGATGGCGAATGCGTAACAGTGCACAAAGCATTCCGTTTAGGGAAAGCGGATGTTTCACATGAACTATCATCACCAAGGCCTCTTAAAATTATTCTTGAAAATGATGTTCAGGCTTCACGCCTCCTAGAACGGAGAACGGCTCTCCGTAGCTCACACAGGGATGTGTTTTTTCAGCCGGATTACGAAACCAAGGAAAGGTACAAAATGAGGATGCTGAGAGCAGAACTGAAGAGGAGGACCGAGCAGGGGGAAAAATGGCTCCTTTGTTTACGAGAGCTGTCACTAGTTTTCTACATTCAGGACACCTTCCGCGAGTTTTGGGTGCTGATTCTCTGGAAGCTCTCTTCCGTTCTGATGGCGTCTACGGACTCTGAATCCTATGCCGGACTTCATGCTGAAGGCAATGTTGCTGGCTCTGCAGTCCGTAATCAGGTTATTCCTCAGTCTACAGCTAGCAGCCGCTCGCCGGCATACTTGCTGCTAGTACAGAAGACCAGATCCACAACACCGAAAGGAGAAGTACTACACTGTGCACCTGTGTCAACACTTCCCAGTCCTAAACTTTAATCTGTTCAACAAGCTGCAGTTTTTTCTCCTGAAAATACCTTAAAGAACGATCAGGAGTTTTTTTCACTGTCAGCTGGACCCCCTACTGTATATATCCTTTTGACCTTGCCTGTAAACTGGCAATAAATAAATAAATAAATAAAGGACCGGGAAATAAAAGTGATAAAGAGGTCTTTCTTATGGCAGACCCCGTACATAATCAAGGTGGATTCTCGCCGAGATAGAGGACACTAAATACGATGTACCCAACTGTACAGAGCTTGAATAATACAAAGAAGGCGCTCCAGAACTCGGATG
>WEDG01004640.1:0-108785 GCA_017591395.1 Schistocephalus solidus
CTAGATAAGCGAAGGTTTCCACGTTTTTGAGTTGAGCACCGTTGGCATTGATTCGAGGAGCATTGTATTCCGCGCTGGGTGGCGGCTGGTGCATGACAACCGTTTTGGCTGTACTGATTGTTAATCCGAAATCGGCGCAGCCTTCGGCGAAGAGGTCCATGTGCACACCCCTCCTCGCGGTCAATCCCGCGCTCAACCGAATTTCACACCGCCGAGAAACGCCGTGCGGGTCATATTAAGAAGCCACTTTGAGCTGTCTCGACCCTGAATAGGACCAACAGTTGGCAATCCTCCCGGTCACGAATTTTCATGCTTCTGTAGTAATTCGACGGTGTTGCAGAATTGACTTCATTCTATCTTCTTCTTCCACTGCAGATCAATACCAGGACCATGTCACAATGACTATTTATCTTTAGTTTGTTTCTATTGTACTCATGCCTGATCTAACCGGCTTTGACAATGTCGCGAATTGTATCCGTTCACGCGTTATGATCTGCTGCAAATCTTTTAGAGAGCTCGACCCACACTTATATAGAGACGAAAATAATATGCTAGCGGTCCGAGGATTTCCTCCATCACATGGTCAACGGTGCCTGACACGACTTTCAAAAACTCGCCTCTTCGACACCTCCCTTTACATAACGACATGGAATTCCAGGCCGCTACACTGAATTCGAGTGGCCTGCTACGAAAAAGCGCGTCTGCACCACTTCGGCCGTATCTTGTGGGTGACTTGAGCCATACCAGGGACGCTGCTGCGGTCAGTGCAGGCTGTCTCGGTGCAGTCGGTGCACCTAACTTGAAGCATTGTTACCAGGCAACGCTGGTCAGCTGCTTCTAGTCTTCGTTTACCTTCGATGCGCAGTGCTCAGCATTTATAACTTTAAAAAAGGACTGTTTTGGTGGAAGTTCGGTTGACGTTGATCTTTGTGGATATGAGGGGCATCGCGATGGGCTTGTGGTAACCCTGCGAGCACCGTTCATTCCGGCACGATGTCTTCATTTGTTTATTTGCCATCAACTGACAGCGTCCGACACCAGTATTACTGCTCCCCCGCAACAAGCGGAGCCTTCTCGTCTCTTGCTTACAAGCCTTGTTATGCTGTCTCAAGGATGATTCCAGCCCTCGAAGGAGGATGACACGATGATGCATAGGGCGAAAAAGGATTCAGTCTCGCTCCCACCGCTGGGGCAGCAGAGTTCGTGGTGAGTTCTTCGTCAAAGTGGGAAGGGCGTCTGACCTTGACCGAGCTTTCAAGAACAGAGTCGCCATAATTTATTCGTGTCAGAGTGTATTCAGTGTTTGTAGTCGGCTTCATAAAATCGTAACTTCGACAGAGCGCCGTTTGTGGTTATTCATAGCACACATTGTTGTTACTGTACGGAGTCTGTTTGGCTGTAGATGAGACCAGGCACATCAACCGGCGTATTTGTGGCTGCCAAGTTTACGATTATGCGCCCTTTTTCAATTGGCAGTTAGATGTGAACCAATGGCACTTTACTCATGGGCTCTGTATTCCCACGCCGTTTGTAGTTGTTCTGACCGGCTTTTGAGAGGGTTTGACTCCGGATTTGAGTCTCTGGGCGTCATAATCGTGTATTTGAATTTTTATATTAACTGAAAACTCAGTCTACTAGTGCGAATCGCCGCAAGGGCTCTCCGGAAATGCGCATTGTTAAGTTGGATCGCCACCGCCCTTCCTCTAGCGTTTCGGTGACTGTCTGACCAGGAGGTCATTTTTGCATTTGGCGCTTGCACCTTTATCCAATGGCTTATTATCTAAAATTTGGTGGCTGTGCTAGCCTCAAACGTTGGTCCTATGCTGAAAAGAGCGAGCTATCGTCGGGAAACTGCTGTGGCTACGTTTTTGCTCCAGCTGACCACCGTAGGCATTTTTTTATGGGTGAACCCTTTTTCACCTCGTTTGTTGAAGCTATCCGTGATACTGATTCCCTGAAAATGACAACTTTTTGGTCCCTTATCCTCAATTTCTCTTCCTCACAACTAGCTTTCCGACCGCTTGTGCGTTATTGCCTCTGGGGTTTTGGGTGGCCTTGGCAAGCACGCGTTGTGCCCTGCCCACGCACATTCAGTCACCGCATGAGCCAATGCAGTTACATGCACATCCACCGCAGCGGAATTTACCACAATTTCGACACACCAAACCCACCTCACACATCTGATACCGCGCCCCCCCCCCCACTGTTGGCGTCGCCACCATTAGCAGCATTGCCACCACCATCACTAAGTCAACAGCTAGCAATCTATCCGTCCCATATTGCCATCGCACACGCGCATCGGCCTGGTCCGTCACTTGTGACTCACTGCCAAAAGCACCAATATGCGCACGTCGCACCTACTTTATCTGTTCATATTGCCCAGGGACGTTCCGCCATCGCAAAGGCCTATTCGATACTACGCACCTTCATGAAAACTCGCGTACAACATCACAGACCTTCCCACATCTCATTCCACCAGTCCATACACCACACACTAACCCGCCTCACAACACTCGGCTCACGGACAGAACATACACCTCGCAAAAGTGGAAGGCGTTTTCTATGACGCCATCTGGTGCCTAACCACTTCGTGAATGTGGCACACAGCCAAGGCTTGACATCACTGATTTTTAATTTTCATGTGTTTATTCGTCTTGAAATTGACTGGTCGTTACACATTTCTGAGGGCTCTTTGTGCCTTATTCGGCGCCATTCCCGTACCCACAAGCATGATTATTCATTGGTTAGTTGTGGATGCGCTGAGAATATCAGTCCTGTCTATTAGAACTGATCCTGACCGTCTAGACAAACACGAGCTTATCATAAAGCAGTTCTAGAAAATTTTGGCTGTTTACACCCCCGCGAGTTGGGCCACGTAAGTAACAACTTTCGGTCACCTGACATCCGTATGCGTTTGTGGCCGTCGTGATCTTGTCCGAGAACTATTTGCTCTCGCTCCTCCTTCCCCACTCCGAGTGACGTGATTGCAATCTCTCGCCGCCTCGTCCTCTCTGCGTTTTATTTTTCCTTCCCCTTTGATTCTGGCCGGTCATGCCCTGTAACCTTGTACCAAAGGGCAGTCGTCACTCCCTACCGTGAAAGCAGTACCACTAAAATTGCTTCGGTATGAGACGCATTGCCTCTAACGCCTGCTCAAGGCAATCGAATATTACTAGTGCAGCGCGCCTTTGTCGCGTTTGTAAGGACAGCGTGTGGCTGGCGTAATCCTCCATCTTAATTGGTAAGCGACGTTTTAAAACCGATTCTTAGTCATCATTTAGACTTTTCGCCGTCAAGATCTGTGAATCCTTTTTTACATTCTCAACCAATTACTTAATCGTACTTCTCAATTCTTCTGTTTGACTGTCACCGCCTGTGTAGCAAAGCTCTCTCCCTTTCCTACCTCTTCTCCCTTCGAAAATTTCGTCTTAACACCGAACGCGATCGGCCTTCCTTTCAGACGTCTTCAAGACGCGCATGACTGACTCCCGGAATAAGACGATACCTCCATCGCCCTCCTACAACATCAGGCACTTGAACAACGATAGCGTTGTCAATTCCCCAGTATCAACGGCCGGCGGGAAGATAAGCAGAATAAGTGGTCTCGACACACCAAACATCCTCGAATCCTTCTCTCAGTTGCCGTCGCCGGCTACCCCAGACGCCGTGGTGGACGGACTGTTAGAAAACCTTTTTGGAAACTCCCCTGCAAATACCGGCGCTGGGTCTGGCAACGTCTCTCCGCGGTCCACTTGACGACGCAAACCATCTGGTAAGGTTCTGTCGAAACTTTAGGAAGTATGCATGTGACCTGATAGTGGAGGAGACACGTGCCGAAGCTCTTAGTGCCTGCTAGGTCCACCTTGCTAGTTAAAGGTTTCTGAGAGAAGAAAAGATAACCTCTTGGGTCACCTAGGATGTCGTAGTGTCAGTGAATCAATTCCATTACATCCTAATTCCTCCTTCAGGCAATGGCAATGCCACAAGGCTAAGGCGTCTGGGCTTACTGTGTCCGGGTCCGCGTTCCAGAGTCATCCGCAGTCGGGTCGTGGTAATTTTAGAAGAATCTTTACTAATTGCTTCGACCACAGTATTTGTTGGTAAAATATTTCCTATAGGGTCAGTTATTTTTCTGCTAGATTGCTTGTGCTCTTAAGCCCATACACATCCGCCAAGGCTCGGGAAAAAAATAAACGACATCGCCTCTGTAAGGTACCAGCTCTGATTTGACTTCCAAGTATGCAAGCTTATTCGCGGTCGGTTACTGTATACCACAACTTAATGATTTCTTCTGAGTTAGGGGATCGGACTGGCAGTTCAACAATCGCGAGCGATTATATCCACCCTGTGCCGCACATCATGATGGACGCAGGGGCGGTGACTTCCGCGTAAATGGTGACGGTGGGCATGGCCATTATCTGCCGCACTCCCTTCCTAGCAAAGCTGACCGGAGGCGGGATCGGACGCAGTGGCTGACAGTGCCAAACGGTCCGACTACGCGTGCCACACACGCCTGGTCCGCGCATGATGAACTGGGTTTTCACCAAAACAACACAGAGAGGGGGACTCGGATCCCAGCCGAATGAGAATGTCAGAAGTCACATTTGGGAGGAACTATTGCAGCCTAACTCTCCGTCTTGAGAGGAGGACCGAACTATCCCGTCGGCTGACAGTCAACTCGCGTCTTTTAACGCACCATGCTGGGATTCAAACGCGTCAGATCTTTTATAGTGCACAGTGTGTGCTCTCTTCCCTCTCTCATGCACCAGTTCACTTTCCGAGCAGGTCAGCCATCTGACGGGGGAGAAGTTGGATTAAAGTGGCTGGCGCGGCGTGAGTCTTCGTCTAGGCGTGCCGCCCCCTCATTGTGTGTGGCACTCGTTATAGAAGATTCGGAATATGTGCAGTCAAGTTAACTTTTGCCGTCTTTTGCATTATATTAAGCCGTAAAGATTTCACAATTCTCTAAGTACAGCGCAGCGTTCTGTTAGGAATATTATTTCTTCTGCGCGATGCCTTTGTGACCTGCGACTTGAGAGCTGGAACATCAAAGGTTGTTCCTTAAAGGCGAGCGATACTGGAACCATAGTTGTTTCATTTGTCCTCAGTCAGCTGTACCTTTCAGCGAACATCCGCAACTGGACGTGAACAGGCGCACAGCACATGGTGTCAAAGCGTTGTTTTGCCGATGATTAAATTCTATCAGACTGTCTTTGTCGGAGTAAGTACTTTGTTTAATCACACTGGAATATGCATGCACCAATCGAATTACAACCCAAATGGAACTATCTTCGCCCGCGGCTGGTCTCTTTAAAACGACTACCTATCAGGAGGCGTGAACGGGGACCTCACTGCTCCCGATCTGATCTCCAGTCGCATTGACTAGAATAGATGGTGAGGTACCTGCTTTTTAAACAAATTCACATTATAGCGCCCTCAAGAAAACTCTAGATGTCGTCGCTTGCGACGGTCCCTAAAAAAGCTATGTCATCGTGTATTAACAGAGGCGTCGGAGACTCTTACAACTAGAGGATGGAGTTAGTTAACTCGAAGGCTCCACTCGGATCATTGAGCACTTACTCCACGGAGTTTTTTGGAAGCCTATCGCTCCTCGAGTTTAGAAGAGCTTAACGTGCTCATGCTTATGACTAGTATACAGGACGGTCTTCTGAGTCCTGAATAATCTATAGTTCGAGTTGCTTCCTTTTTTGTCCGTACATGTATATACGAGCACTGAATCCATCCCTATCTTTTCCTCTTCAGGTGGTTGACCATCTTCTCACACTTCGTCCTCATAGCCTGTGTGTGTGTGTGTGTCTTCAACTCGCCACAGATAATTGGTTAACGCATTTCTGGGGTTCTCTGTTCTGTCCCCCATTCCTTCCCCACACGGGAAGCAAAACAGAGGATTAGATTTCCAAAGTCTAGCCTGTTTGGCCTCTCCTTTTACGGCTTTACTTTAGTCTCCACTTACTAACTTTTTCTACTCTTATCTCTCATGGCCACTCCTCCCCGTTCGCCTCCTAGCGGCATAATTCTTTCTTGTCATCAGTTGGGGGGAGGGAAAGGACGCCCACCTCCGTGATGTTTTACTGCCAAAACGTCGTCCTTTGCGCCTGGCGACATCAATCAGTCGTCGCACACGCCTCTGATAGTCGAAGCGGCACTTGTTCAACCGGTGAAACCATGTTACTTGCTATTTCTTTTTAAATAAATTGCATTTGTAAACTGGTCTTTTGACAGAAGTGGGGTGCTGAGAGAGTGCAGGGGGGGGGAAGAGAGAAAGGTTATTCACCGAACGGACTGGCTCTGACACCAACTGCAGGCGAGGCGATTGTTTTACTTTTACTAAACCTACCGTCATCTTTGACTCCGCAAGGCTGTACTGAGCGCAACGACTACACCGTTAACACTGCCAGCAAAACCAGCTGGCGTGCGCAACATCGATGAATTTATGTTTAGCTGGGTTTGGTTGCCGTAGGGCCACAGCAAGGTGGAGTCACCGCGGCCTGGTTTACAGCTCCGAGTGTTCGGCTATCCTATCAGCTCGCCGACCTCCACGCCGTGGATTTGCGGTCGCCCCTGGCAGTTTATAGCGCATCCGATTTGTATACTGAGATGAAGCGATTGTGCATGCCGCCTTCACCCCCTCTCTCTCTCTCTCCCATCCAGGGTCAAGCAGACTGGAGAGTAGGCTTGTCGCAGTGCTAGAACCAGTAAGTACTCGCACGTGCGTTAGTCAAATGGAATAGTGCACTTGGAATCCTTGTCAGTGTCATTGTTCGACCGTTTGTGCCCGGCGCAATATTGTAACGCGCGAGCCCTTCAAAGGTCTACTCGTGCTTCCTTTGTCAATTCTGTAGTGTGTGTTCAGATGTGCCTCAGCACTCCTAGACGTATTTCCTTTCCTTCCCGAAGTAATCACACTTGAACTTGTACGCACCATCCCAAGCGTCCAATGTTAAAATAAGTCCAATAGAAGTAGTGAAAAACCAACGGACTGTCTACTGGCTACACAGCAGATACTATCAAGTGGGGGGTGGAGCTGGAGACTGCCACCCGGGAAGGGGATTAAAAGAGGGTGTCTTGCTGGAAATCCAAACTGTTATTACGATGGGAAGGGTGGAGCTGGAGACTACCATCAGAGAGGGACCTGACTTCCCTGCGCACACCGCAAGGACACCGTTCATTCCATCTTCACGACACTAAGTAACCGCCCCCACCTATTCAAACAAGGACACATTCTGTCCTGGGGGACTTTTACAATATAATTGAGAACTGTCAGCGTCCAAAGTATCTGTGTATACGGCCGCTGTGTGAGGCGTCTAACCTGTTGTGTGAGATCCAATCGGAGGCCAGCCGCAAGTGTTTTACAACTTATTGTGATTCTTTGCATTGCAACAATAATTTGCCATTTACTTGAACATGCTTTCTCTGGTGACTTCATTAGCTGTTCCACGCTGGCTATTGCTTTGCAATCCCTATAGAATGACTACTTTGGGGACTTGCCCCGCTTTCCGAGTATACTTGCATAAAGAGTACGTAGTTAAAGTATGTAATAACTGGCTTTCGTTGAGATCAATTTGAATTGATGAAATAATTATGAAGTAATCTTCGATACCATTAAGTCCGATCACATTGCGATCTGCATGGATATGGTCAGCGAGGAGTTTGGCGCTGTTTTATTTTCTTGCGATTCGACAAGAAAGGATATGGCTCCCCGTTGCAGGTTGATTGTCACAAGTGACGACGTACACCGCGTGCTCCAGGACGTGGGTGCAGCACCGGAGGCTTGCTTGGGACGTATTTACTAGTGCGGTGGACTTTCGAAGCATCTGCCCCACTGTCCTCCCTCACCCACTTTACTCCGATGGCAAGACCGGGCGACGCGTGCGGTGGCTTCCGAGGCCAAACAGTCCGTTTACGCGTGCCAGGCCTACCCCGAGGCCTACAGCATGTACCGGGCTTCTGTAAGGGCAGGCTTGACTAACATGCCTGAGTGCCATAAAGGCCACATTAGGAAGGAGCCACAGAGTTTCACTCTCAGCTCTGCAATCACTATAATACTCAAACCAAAACCGTGCTGTCCCCTCCGCGTGCATCCTTCCAGGCCACGACTCTGAGCGCACCAGGATAAATTTAAGCGCCTTGGATTTATTAGTGTTGAATATGCTGTTGTGTTGTGAGGATGGATTTCCCAGTGTCGTCACCTCAATGCCATTTGCGCGCAGCTAGGGCAATGTGCGGGCTGTAGCCACTATAACTCCCCTGGTCGAGTCCCCAGTAGAGGGAGAGGAAAGACGCCAGAAAAAAAGAACTATGGTACAAAGAAACTAAAGGTAACTGAATGAAACGTCCTCTGTTGGCGTCCGCCAAATGGTTCAGTTGCATGTCTGTCGAGGAGGGGGGTGGGGTTTTCAAGGGTTCAGTCCCCCGTGGTCACACGCCTGTGATTGGTCAGTTTTGTAGAGTGCGGAAGTGTGGGATGTCCGACGTAGAAGACCTGTATGCGAGAATGGAGCAGCCATCTGGGACGGAGGGGGAGTCTGCCGCGTACGCAATTAGTCCTCATAGTATATTGGTAGAAGGATGCACGCTTAAAAATGTTATGTTTTGAGCGATAACTACGAAGAAGAGCACATACACAGATAATCCCCAGTGCCTTGCGTATCGGATAACAAGTTGCATCTTCATGCAGCTGAGATTCTTTTGGCTGCTGTCGCACCATGGAACATAAACCTTCGCCTAGCAGTTGTAGGTTTTTTTCCTGAGCCAGTTTGGCAGTTTATGCGTGCACACTGTTTTTTGCGCTTGCCTGTGGGGTTCGAGAGTGAGCCCAAAGACAGAACGGAACGAGTGAGTCCCGTAACCGATCGGTGAGCGCCTACAAACCAATGCAATTTTGTCTTCTCTGGGACTGGCTATTTGAGAGATTGCTTTTGGTTCCCGTTCGTTAAGGCATCTTGACGAAAAGCACCTGGAGAGAGATCTTCTCAGGAGAGCCACTCACCGCGCCGCACTGTCAAATCTCCGAGAATTATAGCTTCGAGGGTGTAGACGGGAGGTAAGCCAGCGACGTGGTTACCAACATTGAGCGAAGACAGGCTAGGATGGCATAGTAGGGAAGGATCCTGAAGTCTAAAAACACCTATGGAGTAGGATGGCGGCTCTGACAGGTCAATTGTGTTTATTTAGGATTAGAGCTAGCATAAAAGGCACTGTCATCCCCGGCCCGGTTGCTTATACGATATTTCATGAAAACGAACAACCTATAAATTGAAGCAGCTTTTCCCGGACTAAACTTGAACAAGGCAAAGGCGACTAACCAGGCAGAATTTAAGGATGTCATAAAATTTCGTGATTTCTTATTCAACTACGTACGGTCATTGCGTCTTAATAAGATAGACTGTCCAATTAGAGATTGACCTTGAGGTCTGAAACGTGATAGGCAAATTCGGCACGAACACTTGGTTGGATGTGCGGGGCGCAGGATAAGGGGGAGGAAAATGAAAGTTATCTAAGCCAGCCAGTTCAGTGCCGATTTCAATGAAAACATGTTAGGACGGAAGAGTAGGAAAGGCTGCGAACAATCCAACTGGAGGCTGCAACAGCTGTGAAATGGGATGGGGGCTCAGACAGATCAAGTAGACTTAAGTCTAGGCTAGAATCAGCACGAAAAATACAGTAATCCCCACCCTGGTTCCTAATACGATCTTTCCCGGAAGTGGACGAATCTTCCATAGAAATAGCTATGCCGTAAATAAAATCATTTGTTTGAGTTTCAGTCATGCATAGCCTGGATTAGTTACCACGAGCTATCATTTCCTTCAGGTGCCATGAACTCATTTAAAATGATACAGACGTTAATGCAATTACCTACGAACTGACACAGACTTTAGAGCACGGTGGAGTTCGGGTCCTATCTCCAGGTGAATGAATCTCCCTGTGGGCATTTGGTGGTCCTCAACGGGTTGAATATAACAAATATTGTTGAACACCTCTGCAATAGAGCATCTCCAGCAGTACAGGATGAGTAGCGATCGCATTACTTTCTAGATCTAAACTTTCTAGCTTGGACCTTAGCAGTCATAAAGTGGACGTACTGATATCCATTGTTATTATTTGCAAAAGTAAATGAAGAGGTTCTTTATATGCAGCATTTTGCGTGTTCAGTTAGTAGTGGGTTAAAAGGTCATTATTATTGAAGGGTTTATGTTTTCCTATGAATAACTGAGTTTCACAACAACAAAAAAACTTTTCGAAATGTCCAGGGCTGCCACTTTGTCGGCATCGTGCTGCTCAAAATGGTAGGCCGTCTACGGCTCAGAACTGTCTCATATGCTAACACCGTATGCCGTTTTCCTACGTATATACGGTCATTTTGGTTTCGCAATTACAATTAAATCAATGTACGTATTATGTTACAGAACTCATTTAGACTCGAGCGTAGATGGAGTATCACATGTTTAAACTTTGTTTCAAGCAAACCTGACGCTAACCTATTCGTAAGTCACGTATCTTTAAATTTCTCTTGTCAACTCTCTCACGGTGTTGCGATTGTTAAAAATACAACTCGAAACAACTTGAGGGGGAGGGGTAAAAGGTTGATTCGATATGGTTTTGTATACCTGATTAGCTCATCTGTAGAAGACACCATTGACCAGTCTTTTTCAGCAGCCAAGTCTCTATTGATTTTAAAGGTATATATATATATATCAGGCACGATAGTAGCTTTTATAACGCATGCGCGGCCTCCATGCTCGGGTGAGTCAGTTACGAACGCGTGAAAACACATGTTGCCCGCGTTCGTTGCCCCAAGTTAATGGTGTGAGTTTATTGGCTCACCGCGTCTCCATAGGTAACTGACGCGCACCTCGTATGATGGCAATTAAACTGGCAGCGATTTGGTCGGTTTCCTCATTGAAGATCAATTTTAATCCATCCACACGGATAGGTTTTTCACAGGCCTCAGATCGTAGGAAAGTATTGTTTATCTGTTATACACCACCTCGATGGTTTTTCCTCGAATAGATCGTTAGTCTCTGTCACTCTCTCCCTTCTTCTTCTTCTTCTTCTTCTTCTTCTTCTTCTTCTTCTTCTTCTTCTTCTTCTTCTTCTTCTTCTTCTTCATCTTCTACTTCTTCTCAACTAGGGAAGTAGGGGAGCTAATCAGCAGTGGTTAATTTTTCCGATCGCCATCAAGACTGGTGCTACATTCCCCCGCCTGATGCCCCGCGACCGTGAATCCAGCTCCTGGTTTATCTGCGTTAGCCGATCGTAATACAGGGTGTGTGCGAAACTGTCTGCTGATGAACTTCTTCTTCCGACGTGGGAGAAGGCCACGTAGATGCACCGTCGGTCGCGGCGCTGGCAGCTGCTGGACTATGTTCTCGTCCGGAGGCGAGATTGGCAGGACATGCTGGTGACCAAGGTGATCCGCGATGCCGATGGTTGGACAGATCACCGCCTCGTTACTGTGGCGGGCTTTTGAAATTGAGCCGCCATCTTTTCTGCTCTCCATTCGCGCGTGAATCCTCTTTATGTACGTCATTTGGCCTATTTCACACAATATATACCGAATTTAACCCGGTATATTTATTCAGAAAACAAAAATGAGGTCGTCAGCGCATGACGCCGGCACCGTTTTGAAGGAAGTCCAAGTTTCTCGATATTTTAAGACGCATTCAAAGGCGAATCTTCATGATGGCAATGTATGCATTCTTCGGCATTTCGTTTGTGATCTTCCGGTGTTATGTAGTTTGTATGCCCAACCTTATTCACGGCAAATGGAGGACAGTTTTTGCTGAAAGTTTTGGAATTTTACTTTCAAAAGAAAGAGTAGCTCTCTCTCCTTCTCATCTCCAAGATTAGTCTCCAACTTCAACCCGGCGAAGGCCCCAAGGTAAGTGATCACCAGTTAAGTTAAATACGCTTTTGTTAAATTTGCCTGCTCACTGTTTTGATTGCAGCAACCAGATAACACAGAAACTGGAGGACGTGTATGCTCCAGATAATACCGCCACCGTGGAGACACGATGGTGTGAACTGCGAAACGTCATCCATTCCACCACCCTCGAAGTTCTTGGACGCGCACGTCGTCAACACCAGGGCTGGTTTGGCGACATTGACGCCGACATCAGCAACTTACTCGTGGAGAAGAATGGACTACACAACGCCTACATTGACCTTCGAACTGACGCCACCACAGCAGCCTTCCTCAGATGCCGCCGCCTTATACAACAACGGCTGCGGGAGATGCAGGACGGCTGGGTAATCCGCTTGGCTGAGGAATTCCAGGGGTATGTGGACCGCAATGAAATGAAAAACTTATTCAAAGCCATGAAAGCCATTTACGGCCCCTGCATCAAGGGAACCGCACCGCTGCTCAGCTCTGACGGTACAACACTTCTGACAGTGAAATCCCAAATACTGAAGCGCTGGGCCGAGCACTTCAGAAGGGTCCCTAATTGATCGTCATTTGTCTCCGATGCTGCCATTGACCGACTCCCTCAAGTGGACACGAACAATGACGTGGATCTGCCGCCTTCCCTACCAGAAACCATCCGTGCTGTGCAGTAGATTTCCGGTGGTAAAGCACCGGGATCCGACGCAATCCTGCCAGATATCTACAAGCACGGCGGGCCTCGGCCGATGGCGGAACTCACAAAACTCTTCCAGGAGATGTGGCGCGAAGGACAACTTCGTCAGTATTTTAAAGATGTGACAATCGTTCATCTCTAAAAGCAGTTGGGGAATCAACAACTCTGTGATAACCACAGAGACATCTCGTTGCTTAACAGCACTGGGAAGATCGTCGCCTGTATTCCTCCTAATTGTCTGAACGGTCACCTAGAGCAGGGCCTGCTCCCGGAAAGCCAATGAGGCTTCCGCCGACAGCGTAGAACAACTGATATGATCTTTGCCACCCGCCAGCTACAAGAGAAGTGCCAGGAGATGTGAACCCACCTATATACTAAATTCGTGGATCTGACGAAAGCTTTTGACAAGGTGAATCGCGATGGACTGTTGAAAGTCATGCAGAAATTCGGCTGCCCTGAGCGGTTCACGCAGAGGGTGCGTCAGCTTCATGACGGGATGACGGCTTGCGTCACTGACAACGGAACGATATCCGAAGCATTCACTGTGACCAACGGAGTGAAGCAGGGTTGCGTACTGGCAGTCCCCCTATTCAGACTCATGTTCTCTCTTATGCTGATGGACGCCTACCGTGATGAGCAACTTGGGATCCGCATCGCCTACAGAACTCAATAGTCGGCGTATGAAGGCTCCAACACAGGTGTCTATGACTGCAGTTCATGACTTGCTCTTCGCGGACGACTGCGCCCTTAACACCGCGACGGAGGAGGACATGCAAAGGAGCATGGACCTCTTCGCCGCAGGCTGCGCTGATTATGGATTATCAATCAATACAGCCAAAACGGTTTTCATGCACCAACCGCCACCCAGCGCGGAATACAATACTCCCCGAGTCAATATCAACGAAGCTCAACTCAAAAACATGGAAAGCTTTGCTTATCTGAGAAACACGCTGTCACGCAACACGAGAATTGATGAAGAGGTTGCTCAACGGATCTCCAAAGCCAGTCAGGCCTTCGGGCGGCTGCAGGCCTCCGTGTCGAATCGCCACAGTATTCACCTGAATACCAAACTGAAGATGTACAAGGCCGTCGTCTTGATGACACTCCTTTACGGAGTGGAGACCTGTACCGTCTATTCGAACCAAGCCAGGAAGCTGAATCACTTCCATCTCAGCTGCCTCCGTAGGATACTGAAGCTGAGATGGCAAGACAGGATCCCGGACACGGAAGTCTTGGAGCGGACTGAAATCCTCAGGATCCACGCCATGCTGAGGCAAGTGCAACTGCGATGGAGCGGCCACCTGGTGAGAATGGACGACGAGCGACTACCCAAATGAAGTTTCTACGGAGATGTCGCTGCGGATGCTCGCTGAAAAGGAGGTCAAAACGACGCTACAAGGACACTGAAGAAAGCTCTGAAGCAACTGCCAGTCAACTTGGCGATCTGGGAGGACCTCACCAGGATAGACTGGTACGGAGAAGATCCATGATGACTGTTGCAGCTATCAATGAGGCCAACCGGATCACAGCTGCTAAGACCAAAAGAGCCACTTGCAAGTCAAAAGCACCCCAACCACTGATGAAAACTTCATCGATGCCCCGCCGCCAACGATCACCGACATCATCCTCCCTCCTACATCTCCTGTGCCGATTGCGGTGACTTACACCACTTGCCCCACTTCCACCACCTTAGTAGCCACCTCCGACTACCTGCTACTTCCAACACCACCACCGCCCCCAGTAGCAGCGTTCGGGACTCGGTACTAACCTCATTGCGATCGCACATGCACCTCACACATCGGCCTGATCGGTCACTTGCAAATCTATTGCACAGAGACTGATGAACTAGTGCCTGGAACACCAACACACAGCAGAGACCACCGCCTCCAATGCCCTCACTGCCCACGCGCATTCACTAATTGCATGGGCCTGATCGGTCACATGCGCATCCATGAAGGTGGAATCCATCGTGATGCCAACGCATCTTACATAACCATCATTACTTTCCACAGTCCACTCATTAGCGTGACTGCCAGTACCAGCAGCAGACCCCCGGCTGACTCTGCACCTCCCGACCTATCTTGTCCTAATTGTCACCGCACATTCGCATCACACATAAGTCTGCTCACTCACTTGCGAATCCATCGCACAGAGACCGATGAACCAGTACCAGGAGCACCACCATACACCAGCCGCACTAGATTCAACGGTCTACACTGCCCACGCACATTCACACACCGCATGGGCCTATTAGGTCACATGCGTCTCCGTGGAAACCTGCGGTAGAACACCGCCGGCTATACCACAACACTATATCTCTCCTCATCAGCCTATTCACCTCACATGATCGCACGCAATACCAAAAAAACGCTCCCAGTCTGTATAGCTTATTTAGAGGCAAGCATGATCCTCGGCTCCTTCTCCATGTAGCTCCTCTCCTGCATGTGCGATCTGAGCCTGAGAATATCACGGGGCGATAAGCGCTGTGGATTGGAAGGTTGCCAAGTGACAATTACACTCAGACCTCACAGTCAGTCCAATGTTTGTTGTGTTGAATGGCTGACTGGTGGACTGAGAGTCAGGCTGCAATGGCTCCTTCTTAATGGGGCCTTTATGCCACTCCCACTCCGTGGGACCCGAGTCCGATGTGGTGGTACACACAGGGGCGACTCCGGCCGCGCCAGCCACCTGCGTCTTCTCTTGCCTCTGGTCTTCTTGACTCTGTCTTGACATCGGGCATAGGTGTGGGAAGAAGATAGAGTGCGTTAGATGCATCGCAAGTCTACTATCACTTAAAACTTACTCACGCGCAAGTCACCGTACCTGAATCACCCTGCGGTGGAGCGTACGGTGGACCTCGTCAAAATCGACGGTCGAACTGTCAGCAGGCTTTAAACTTTTCAGGATGCGCCAGAAGTCCTGCCTTTGGATGCTGCCAATTGCCTGGATACCTCGGTCCTCCTGGTCAGTACTGTGTGTGTATTTGAGGTGACTGGTTCGAGGACTATAAGTTTGGCTCAGATGTCCCTTTGTACTGTGGCCTCTAGGGCACTCTCAGGCCCTCAGCGCCCACCCCCTTGTTTCTATGAGAACCTGTTAGGTTGCACGGTGACCGTGTAGCGCACGTAGGCGAGCAGTTTACCTTTGTTAGCCACTGCGTCCACGCTCACCTCCGGTCGTCCTGACACTGTCTCGCTATCGAAACCTGGTAGATGTTGGAGGAGACGGGTTGCAACAGATGCCCTCGCAATTAGCCGATCCTGTGCCCGCTCCGTGTGGTACACGGTTGGCATATTCACTCGCTATGGATGAACTTTCCTGTTTTTTAGTCTTGCAAAGAAGGGGTGTTGGCCGGGAGAGTTTTAATTGTTTGTCTGACGTCCCGGGTATTTGTGGTCATCCTCAAAGCCCTCAAGATATGCCACTGTTTGCATTGTCAGGGAAACAATAAACCTCCCCCTTCTTCTTCTTCTTCTTCTTCTTCTTCTTCTTCTTCTTCTTCTTCTTCTTCTTCTTCTTCTTCTTATTCTTCTACTTCTTCTGGTTTTCCTGAATTAACACCAGGAAATTGCAGTTTCTATACCATTCATCTTTTTTTACCCCAGCGTTGCTCAAGGGCAGTTTAGGCTTGCAACCTCCGTATTCAGACACTCCCTGTTATGCAGACATGTTATATTGTTCCGTATACTGTCCACCGTATGCTACACGGAAGGGTGGTGCAGGGACGGTGACTTGCGCGTGATTTAGTTTAAAGTGATAGTAGCCTTTCGCTACAGCTACCGCACTCTCTCCTCCTCCCCAACTGAGCCCGGTGTCATGACAGATTCAAGAAGACCGGAGATGGGAGAGGGCGCAGATGGCTGGCGCGGCCGGAGCCGCCCCTGGGCGTACCACCAAACCTTATATACACACACCCCTTACCGTATCATCCTAAATACTGCATAAAAAATCGTCTCATATAACCCACCACATGCAAAAAACTTTATCTCTCGTGTCAGTGGAAAGCACATTCCTTGGTGCGACCTGGGTTCTGGCCAGGTCGTGCGCGGCACACGTAGCAGGTTTCAGTAGATCTGGCAGCCGACTTACAGCGTTATCTGACTAACAGGCTTGGACAGTCAATCTCTGCATGGGAAATAAAAGAGAGAGAAAGAGGCAGAGAGAGGCCGAATCTGAGAACTCCACCCTCAAGGCACTCCAGTGCGTTCCTCGGTATAATAGAGCTGATGTGCTTAAATCATGTTCCGATGCCGTGGCTTTGAATGCCACGAACTGAATATTTAAATCATATCTTGAATCCAGCCCAGTATGTGTTTGTGTGGATTGGTCGACTAGTAGTCGGTCTGCGATGGCTCCTTTTTAATGTGGCCTCTATGGCACTCTCACACATGTGAGATCCGAGCCACCCAACACTCCCCCCCTTCTTAGAAATCCTGCAGTGTCTTGTGTGAGGGCCATTTCGGGAACGAGGCAAGCGCAGAAGAACTCCACAGCTCTGTCAATTACTGCACCAAATCTTCGCACCAGACAACCAACCGGTTAGGACTGTGGATTGGTTGAGGGAAAAATTAGTGAGGTCTACTATGATAACTGCACTCCCATGACACTCAACATATTCAGCCCTAGAAACCAGCTGACGCGCTTGACTATATGAAGGTACGCCAAAAGCCCTGGTATGGAAGGCTTTCAAATGGCTGGATAACTCTGCTATCCTCTCAGGACGGAGAGTCAGGCTGTACTATTTTCCTCTTAAGGTGACCTCTATGGCATTCCCTATTTTGGGATCTGAGCCGCCCTCTGTGTTGTTACCGTGACAAACCTGGTCTACGGTGTGCGGAGCAGACATGTGCGGCAGTGGTAAATGGGCTGTTTACCTTTGTCAGTAACTGCTCACCATCCCGCCTCCAGTATTCTTGACGCTGTCACCACACTGAGCTGGGTGGGTGATGAGACGAGGATGCGACGTAAGTCTACCGTGATTATAAACCCAGTTATGCGCAATTAACCGTCCCTGCGTCCGCCATCCTGCGGAGCACACGATGGGCATTGACGTGTGCGACGGTCTAACTGTCCTCATATTTGTGAGAATTTGCGACTGCTTCCGGTGATGACTGTGTTGCCAAAGCCTATGACACAGGTGATCTTAATGACAAATTTTCTCCCATCCAGTTGAATCCAAACCTGAAAAAAAATCATTCTCTCTCTCCCGCCTTGGCCCTGCCAACTCCCTGTTTATTACTACATTTCGTTAATTAGATGCTATTTTGGGAAATTTACAGCGTGTTGACTTTATTTAATCTTTCTGTACTGGCGGGGTTTCACATAAGAAGTCAGCGAGCTTAAACTAAAAGGGCAGCCGTCAATTCGGCGAGATAGACCACACACTGATAGCGAGTCCTCCCAGGAGAGAGTAACTAACATGGGCGAGAGGCGTCTTACGCTGGTGCAGTGAACTGGCCAATCAGTAAGCGACATCAAGCCTACGCGCTTTGTGTTATGCATGCGGCCAGCTGCAGCTGTATGAGAAGACTGCATCACGCACGCTTCGCGTGCTTGCGCAGCACGGAACATCGCATTTGTGGTGGAGTTGCAGTGGACCTGTCTCGTTACTGAGTGCGTGTTTTGTGAAAGATTACCATCTACATGTCCGACCCTGCCTCCGGTGGAGGATGGTCATTTTCGAGTTGGTAAACTTGCAAAACAAAAACAGCCAGTAGCTTTGCAGACGAATGCATTTTACTCGACGAGGCTTGTATGTGACATGAATAGCAATGGAGGAAAATCAACCCAAAATAGTTTACCTTATGTGCCCATAAGTACTTGAGAGGACACTGGATTTCGGAGGATATCTAAGTAAAAACTGTATTGAAGGGCTATTGTTGAAAGTTGTTCTATTTTTGCATTTTTATTTACTCAGTTATTTACATGGACAAGCCTAAGGTATCGTTATAACTTGCGCTTAATCGTTTGATAGGCTTTTTGTTACCAATATTTTAGCTTTTTTCTTAAAATGGTTATTTCTGAGCTTTGAATATTGTTTTTCTGTTTTTCATTTCAGTTAAAGTCGTTTAAAATAAATTGAGAGTTTTTGGGGATAAATTTGGGTTGGTTTCAGTGTGAGTAGACGCGTTTCGTGCATTCAGATACATTACACGAGTTAGATTACGTACTGTATGAGGGTGCGCACCTGAGACAAATTGATAAATTGAGCTCTTTGAAATCGCCACTGTCTGCAAGTTATTCAGACTGCTTTTTATTCCAGACAGTGAAATAAAATTTATCTATTCACATCTTTGGGGGAGACTTTAGGCTGTAGGAAGCTGTCGGTCAAGGCGCTTAGAGCTCTGCGAACTGTCCCATGTTAAGTTTGAAAAGTCAAGTCGGCAAACCCATGTTTTCGGTAATGCATTATTAGGCCTATACAGCTACATAGATGGGAAAAATAGGAGAAGTTGACAAGGTCTATAAGTTTCTTGTGGTTAAAACTCATCGTCCCCTCACTGCCAACTTGGTGAGGTCGGCGTGTAGTGGCCATTGGAGCTGGGGGGAGAGGAGGAAGTAAGATTTTGGGCGGTTTTAGGTCGAATACAGAGAGTTAACATTACTGTCAATTAAACCAGGGTGAACCACTCGTAATCCAGAGAGTTTGGGCGGCATTTTAATGACCACCTGGAAGTGAGTGCCACACCCGAAAGATAGAGAGAGAGAGAGAGAGATGTAGTATATGAGATATAGAGTAGCTATAGATATATATAGATACATAGAGTACATGTATAGAGAGTATGATAGCATACATAGAGTAGACATATAAAGAGTAGTATAGATATATGTATATATATACATATATATATATATATATATATACATATAGAGATAGAGAGACATATATATATATATATATATATATATATATAGATATATATAGATATAGAGAGAGAGAGAGAGAGAGAGAGAGAGAGAGAGAGAGAGAGAGAGAGAGAGAGAGAGAGAGAGAGAGAGAGAGAGAGAGAGAGAGAGAGAGAGAGAGAGAGAGAGAGAGAGAGAGAGAGAGAGAGAGAGAGAGAGAGAGAGAGAGAGAGAGAGAGAGAGAGAGAGAGAGAGAGAGAGAGAGCCTGCATAGGTCTTCGCCAATAGAGTGCTAGATTCACTAGCTACATGGTCACTGTCTCGAGAGTTGCTAGCATCCATTGGCGTGGACCTTTTAAGGTGTAAGTTCTGTTTGTTTCATTAAATTTATTCACGAAAAGCTTTTTAATAATAAAGAGTTCACTTCAGATCAGTTAATTGATGGGAAAACGGGGCTAAACGGGACAAAATCCGACGTTTCTTGCTATCCAGGAGTTTTCCTTTGTAAATGAAAGCTACAGATCAAAGCATTTGCTTTTGTGCGCAGTACTATGAATGAACATTTATATAAGCTGCAAAAATTTGGAATAAATCCCTTCAGAGAACGGAAAATTTTGTTTTGTTTTCACGAAAATCAGGTGAATGCAAGTTTGAGAGAGCACATATTTTTCGGAAAAAACGAGGGCAGATTTAGTCTACAAAATTAAGTTATCCAACTTTATGACGTTTTATACCAAAAAACGCTGTAATAAACTTTTGTGAATGTACTTTGTTTTACCACACCGATAGTTAGGAACTTACACGTGCATATATACGAGACGCGATGACACACCGCCACTTTTCGCTGTCACGGCGTACGCGAAGCCTGCCAAGACAATTTCGGTCTGGAGTTGACTATAAATGAATAAGGAAACTTGAAATGAAAGGGGCGGAAATTTGAAATTTTATCGCAAATCTTAGTATATATTTGGCCACTCTCTTGTGTGTTTGAAACCTTAGAGCTAGGCTGAGAAGTAAGCAAACCTATCGAAAAACGCTCCAATAGAAAGACAAAAGTTAGTTATTTAATTTTCAACAGACATTTTATCCCTACTTTTCAGTGAAGTCGAAAATTTGGTCAAACGGTTCCAGTTTTTCTTTGACTTCACTTTGGAAAAACGTTAATTACGCAGAAATTTGACAGCAAAACATCTAGTTAAAGCACTTTTTAATAAGTTGACTTATTATAGAAAGTTTTTTTAACTAATTATAGGCATGTATTTTTCCGGCTTTTGTTGTTGATGTTCATTTTTCACGGCAGCGAGTTTTCATGTTTAAGTGAGTCTGAAAATATAACCCAGACCGTCGTCTACATTAGAAAGAACGCCCAAAAAGTCGTTACTTGGGTAAATGCTTTTGAGAAATATATTATTTTGAAGGTTTTACCAAACACATCGAACGGAATGTACATTTATGGGCAGTCGACTGAAGACACTGAAAATCGTAAATAATTCACCCCATTTTCAAATACTATCTGAAACGCATCGTAATAGAGAACCCTAAATAGTTATGGAGAAATTTAACAAAAGAATAGTTATCTTTATATGCACAAAATGGTACGTTAGCGATTGCACCTGACGATTCTATTTAAATTTATTATTCAGTGACCTGCCTGTGAACATGTTACCTTATGAAATATTTTATTCCTCTGACGTCCCCATCGGCGCAATCCAGCGAAACTCTGCTTGCCTTGGTCAAACGAATCTAAGACAATGTACAAACGAAAAAATCTACTGATTCTCGTGAAACGGTGTTGGAATATACACTTTCATGTTAGGCTGCTTGATGACGGTCATACTTTACGTTGCGCTTTATCTAGAGGAATATGTATGTGCGAAACTCTGAAAAAGACTATTTTCAAAATAAATTCGGCTTTTTCTGCTTTATTCACTGGTTTAATTGCATGGAGAGGCTTCCTATACATTAACAACTTCAGTTTACTCAACTAGGTCGATTTTTCACATTTTAGTAATCCATACTTTTTCTAAAAAAATAAGTATTTCTAGACAGTGTAATTTTAAGTTGTAAACCACAACAAGCCTTATTTTTCCTAACAATGGATTCTTTATTGATGTAAAACTTTGGTGGACGCAGCGTGCGCTGATTTCGAGTAACTCATGAAATCCATCAGATTTCATGAGTTAGGACAGCTACTGACGAGCGTCTTATATCCCCCACCTCTCTGCCTCCAGGCAAGATAATCGAGCAAAAATGTCCACTGCCCCACATAATGCAGGTGGTCGTGCACTAACTTCCAGGAAAGGCAATTATGCCCTAAACTGAACCTTATCCCTAACTTTTATGCTAACCCTTACCCTTTCCTTACTTCTAACACTAATCCGCGTCCTACCTTAAGCCTCCACCTCCCTGCAATTTAGAGCAAAGCCACATGTATTATGGGCGGTTAGCATATCCTATCGCAGGGACTATATCAGCCATCTCTACCGCAATAGCCTCAACTTTAGCACTGGTGTAGCCGGTATAATCTGACTCAGGTTGGTGTCGAGAGGCGTCAAAAGAGCTAGCAGCCTTTCTAAGAATCGCGCACTCTACCTCGGAGCCCTTATAGAGTTGCGTCGGCGCGCTGCGCGAAATAAATAGCGAGATTTATGTCTGACTCGACGATCGAAAATATTGTTGTTCATGCGGGTACTCGATTGGGCTCGCATGACAAGCCTTGCACGTGTAAAGCCCTGACTCCCGTGTCTCGCAGCCTAACGCGCTGGGCAGAGAGACTTGTTGTGAGACTTGTGCGGCGTAAATCCACCCGTACCAGCTCGCTCAGGCAACGCAGTGATCGTTGTGTGAATCAGACTAGAGGCGACATATCAGTTAACTTGCACAGATGGCAGGTATAGATGCGGCTGTATTGCTGTGCAACATCTTACACAAAATCCGGAGGTCTTACTTCTCATATCCGTCACGCGCGAATGCCTTTTACTGGATGCCCAAGCCTTTCGATTTCCCGAAAGTTCAACCGTCACGAGCGACGGGGTCTGCCGTGTGCCGACGAAATGAGTGCAGCATAGGTGACTTGCGCGTGAATTAGCTTGTAGCGGGGCAATTTTGCGCCCTATCTACGATGCATGTTGCAAGACACTGTCAAGGCGACCGGAAGTAAGCTCCGGAGCAATGTCCGATAGAGCTGAGCAGCCCGTTTACGCGAACCACACACTACTTGATCCCCACTGCAGATGTACCAGGCTCAGTTAGGGGTGTTGCGGTGATCACACATCATCCAGAGAGCCATAGGGATCAATCTAAGGAGGAGTCCTTGCAGTCCGCCTCTCAGTCTCTGTCAGTTGGCAAAATTCTACGCCGTGGCTGATACAGCGAGTCAGATTTAGTGTAGTGAGAAATCTGCACGGAACTACCAATGTAAATCAGTTCCTCAGAGTAGACCCCAAATTTGTTCCCGTGTACCAGTTGACGGTGTGAGCGTATCAACAGGTTAGTGGTGCGATTTAATGGAGCGAATTACGCAGTGGAAGCTAACTCATGCAATAGGTTACTAAAACTCTCCGCATTTTATTTATTCCCCTAAAATATTCCGGAAAATGTTAATTTCGCTTGCAGAACATGCTTATAAATCATTTTTTCGTTAAATTGTTTCCAACTTCGAGCAGAAATGTATGTTATCTTATATTCCGGCGTCTTCATATGCTAATGCCTACCCTAGACTAAGTTTGCGCATCCGCACTTTTGTCCACTTCTAGGACAGCAGAGAAATCTAAACTCGAGCGTTAATAAACTACCAGAAACACCTATAGAGAAGTTTGGCGGAAGGAAAGTCCTCGTAATCTCCCCAAAAGAGTAGGTTTGCGATTGCACCCGACAATTCATATTTAATTTATGAGTCACTGACCAACCTGTCACCATATGATCTCATGAAACATTTTATTCCTGTGACGTTCCTATCGAGGAAGTCAAGCAAAAACATATTTGCTTTGGTCAAACGCATCCCAAGTAATCTACAAATGTAAGAATAAACAGTTCACTTTTGTGAAACCATGTTGGAAACTGTACTCGAATCTCAAGCTGCCAGGTAAGTGCCACCCTTGATAAAACACTTGTTCTTGCAGGAAATTCAAGGGCAAGGACTTTTTTCAAACGTAATTCCACTTTACTGATTTAGTAACACGTATTTTGAAAAGGCTTTCCACACGTCTAAATTTTATGTATACCACGATTTTGACTTTTTTGGAATTTTCCGCTTTTCTGAAGTAAGTTGGCCTTTCTAAAAAATGTTGCATTACTTTTAATATTTCTTTCATGGTTTTAGTTCGTATAAGGTCACTCATGATTAATTCAAGGATAAGATCGATGCAGTTATGCCGGTTTTCGGGGCATAAGCAATGTTTCGTGAATGTCGGCACGTTTCGTGAAATAGCAGCGTGCAGCTACACGCATGTACGGTAGTAGTTATAGTCGCATGCGGACGCTGCATTGCCCGGTGAAAGCGCGTACTGACTGATAATAATTGGTTGCATTGGATTGTGGGATTGTTAGACACCCCCCCCCCCCTCCACCACCCAAAAAAACATACACCCTGAGAGGGGATCGAGTATTCTCTCTACCGACTGATTTAAGCGGGAAGTGCCTGTTGGTTCTGTGCAAATAATCAATGTTATGGCTCCCATGCCAAGCTAATCTTTCTTCCTCCTAAACGCCGGTGATTTTGAGATAATTGTCAAAAACCTCCCAAGTGTGGTGGATATTTGGACTTTATGTTGCATTTAACCCTTCAATTAGTCTGCAGGCTCCAGTGCAATAAATTATCTCTTTTAATTCAACTTCCCAGGCTAAGATTCAGACGAGCAGTCGGCGAGCATACTTGTGCTTTCGATAAATTCTCATCGGGACATTACATTTATATGGGAACGGCTTACAAGCTAAAACATACGATCAATAATGTTCGTCTTGTCATAGAATTGAGTCGTGTGAATAGGGGAGGCGGGGTGGAGATAGGAGACAGCTGGTTAAGCGGCAGTGAGGTTTTGGTGGAGCCGCTCATGCGGGGAGGTGGAGGGGGGGCGGAAGAGAATACGGCGTGGAGTGCATGTAGGTAAGCCGTCGTCGACCACGCTAAAGTGCAGAGCTTGTAGCAGGTTCTTTTGTGCGCACCAGACTAGCTTTCTCAACCTGATGGCGGTGACTTCTGCTATTGTTAGCAGCCACTGACCCAGTGACTTGGGGTAGTTTGCTGGCACCTTATAAATCACATGAAAGGCTTACTTCTGGTCCACACGATGCCTGGAATCAACCATGTGTGCGAGAGTAGCGCTGCTTATGCTTTTAACTTCGCCTTTTCTCAGCCACGCCGCGAAGTCTTCCTTATTCGTTTCGATAGGCGCCGGCTCGTGCGACCAATATAACCTGCTCCACAGCAGCAAGTGAATGAGTAGATGCACAGGAAGGTGGTCTGAGCCGGCAACCTATCCGATCAACACCATCCGAGGGCGCAGGTTATCGGAAGTGGTGAAAGTCGCATTGTCGTTGAACCAAAAAAAATGCTTTTGTGAAAAATAGGCAAATTAATTACACACTTGCCAGTCAGTTAATCATACAAATTCTTTCGGCAACCTCAAGGTCGAAAAGTGATTGGGCCGAACATTTTTGATATTACCAAGATTTTACCAAACGACTGATGAAGTGATGATTGAACAATTATTGACCTGAGAAAATATTCTGCTGCCGAAGTAATGAAGATCCCAACTGTGGTCGGCGAAAGTACGTTCAAACAGTACTGCTGACTGTGAAAAGTGAGCTCACAGTAATCGGCGGTGATGAGCAAACTTTCTGTGGTGGGATTCCCTGCAGCCCTAAGCTAATTTGACCGAGTAAGAAGTCTAATTAAGCTACATTAGACTCGTTACATTCTGCAGTTACTTTCGCATTGCTCAGTGTTGAATCCATTCGAACTAGTGATACCCCTAAACTCATGATGTAATATTGAGCTCTATTGGATTGTTAAACATTCTTCACACACTTTACATGTAAGACAATGTCCCCTTTCTTTGGTATTTCGTATATCCCTTAGTTGAGAAACTTCGGCCCGAACTGCAGAATAAAAATCACATAATCAGTTATCTGATAGTAGCAAAACATGGACCATGAAATAGCTACTGTATACTTAATACACAATTTGGTCCTCCTGGAAGTATCCTGGAGTGGCTTGAGGTCTGAATCTCAGACTTATTGCAACCTTTATGGCGTTTTCACACGTTTAAACTCCTAGTCATCCTTCCAGAATCCCGGTGCGTATGGTGGGAACCAGTGCTTGTGTGGCGCGCGTAGACGGGTGGCTTATTTGTTCAACAAACTGTACCCGCACCTTTTCCCGGTCATCTTGGCACTGCTTTACAATCAGAGTAAGATGGCTGAGGAAGGCGAGAGCGCGATAGATGCTTTGTGAGTCTGCCCACTCATAAAGCCGTTCACGCGCAAACCGTTGATTTTGCGCCCACTCTGTGGAACACGCGGTTAATGATGTCGATCACGATGACCGAATTGTCATGTTAACTTATGGCTCTATCCTGGCGTTCCCAATCATCTCCAGAGTCATTTTACTAATTCGTGGTTCTTTGATCTTTCTTTTCCTCCAATCGCTGTAGCAGATCCACTTTCTGTAGAATTTTTTTGATTACCCTTCACTTCCTTGCTCCAACGTCCTTCCAGGCCGTTCATTTATTTTAGAGGTTATATGGGGTTTTGACGCTGAGGACACTCCTTGATCCATGCCTCGAGGTCCCCTTACTTGAACTGAGTGGCACTTTGAAAGACATTTTATGATGACTTCGTGGTATAAGCGGTTTCTTGCATTCATCTGATCCTTAATGTGCCTTTATATTCTTCTTTGCTCAAAATTACGTCTGTATTCGTCTTTGGAAGGAGGCCATCCGGAAGAATCCAAATAAGTTCTCATGCCGTTTTTCCAACCCAAAAACCACATTAAAACAAGCCACAAAACAGAAGGCGCAGTTGGCACAACCTTTCTGCGTTCTTCGCGTAAAATGGGAGGCATCACATGTGGCAGGACTGATGAATACTCGGGTCCCTATTATGCGCACATAATTTTGCTATACCTTTGTCTTTTGCGCTTTCAAACTACCAAGATGCGCTAAAAGCTGTGATACCTCGGTCCTCATCTCAGGACACAGAGTCAGACGTACTGCCTTCTTCCTGATGTGGTCGCTATGACCCTCTCGCTCAGATGGGATCCAAGCCAACCACTTCTTGTTTCTGTAAAAACCTCGTCCATCGTGTGCAGACCAGCTTATGATGGCATATCTAGGTGCGGGTGCACGCCATGCTAGCCATCTGCCCCGGATCCTGCCTTCTTGACTCTGTTAGGATATAGGTCCTAGGTGGGTGAGTAGGAGAGTGCGGTAGGTGCAGGGCCAGTGTACCACCACTAAAAACTAATTCACATGCAAGGTACCATCTCCAAGCCGACCCACCTGTGGTCACACGAGAATATCATCGGTAGAAGCAGTAGATCTGTCATATCTCTAATGAAATGATGTGGTTTGATCCAATATAACTTATTTGGCTTGGATGTAAGTGGGTTTAGTCAGACTTCTCACTGGTATTTTATTTTGGTTTGTCTCGATCTGTCATAACGATTCTTCGTTTGCAGATTTCCCAATATACTGATTACCACCCGAATATGTTAGTGTTAACTTAAAGCCTTGTCTCACGTTCAGTGATGTCCAGTGAGGTCAGCAGAACTTGCCATCTGCAGCCTCAATTTTTCATGCAAACTTTCGATCTTGGTATTACTAACTTAATTGGAAAAATAACACGTGCACCTTTTACATCGGTGGTAATGTGTTCCGTGCGCAACAAGCTTCTACAACCGTATTTCCAATACGCGTGCTAACTAAGAAAAACCAGGCACATTTTCCTTCATAAGGCTATGTAACTTCCAGCTCTCACGAACGTCGCGCGGCCGCTGACTCATCTTGCCTTCGCCTGTCCAGCCTTGCGTACTCGCGTGCGACAACCTCCGCCCACGCGCAGTACTCGCCTCTGGCTTGCGACGCCGATCGATAGTTCTGCCTTCATCGATTGCTCGCAGCTGACCATACTTTGCGTCTCGATGGCTGGCGATGGCACTCACCTCCTTAGAGCGGTGGCTGCTACGACTTGCCGGATTGCGCGTATTCTACATATCCGCAATAAAAGGTTGTCCATCTAACTGGCTTCCTGTCTTCTGATTTGGGAATTTCCAAGTTGAATGTCGTTGACGAACACACCGATTGCTAACGAAATTCACTTGTTCCATTCTGCCTTGGGGCTTTCTCTGGATGCCGGCCAGCAGCCACACAGTGGCTAGCGTCGCAGGCAGATTATGAATGCCGGAAAAGACTAGGGAGACTGGAATGGCCATTTCTGGGTTTTTAGCCGTCTTCAGCCAGTCATACCTAACCCCAGGTGGTGCCTCACCCAAGGCTTGAACCCACGACCTGTTGATCAGATGCGCAACACTCTAAACATTGAGCTATGGGTTCGTTTTCTTGTCAATTATGCTTGGGAATATTGACATTAGTTGACGAACAACTACCGATCGCTGACGGAACTCAATCAGTCCATTCTGCCTTGGAGCTCACTCACGACCACCATCAGCAGCCGCACAGAGGCTAGTATTGTAGGCAAAAAGGTCAATATTCAGGATCTAAGCTCGTAGGTCAATGGCTAGAGCGTTGGACTTCTGATCAACAGGTATCGGGTTCGAACCTCGGGCGGCGCAGAACTTGGGGTTGTGTTAACTGGCTGGTGCTGGCTAGTGAGCCAGAAATGGCCATTCCAGTTTATCTTGTCTTCGCCGGTAACCAGAATCAGCTTCAAAGTTGTCAACCATCTTCCTTCGATAAGTTGTGACCTCGACCTTAAAACGCAACCATCTGACCCCAACTGTATGATACGATACGACAGCTTTGCCTATCAGTGGGTTTCCTACATTAGTGGGATTCGCAAAAATGAAGTTCTCATCAAGTACCCAATTCATTTTTTCTACAGCACACAGAAGATCACGAATGGAAGCGAATGTCCGCATTCCAGGTGCGTGTATAAGTGAAGCAGAAGAAGGTTGTTCGTTCACCGGAATCATGGCTTTATTCGTCTGAGCTTTCGAACTCTTACTTGAGTCCATCGTCAGAGGTAAAACAGCAACATAAACGAGTAACATTTATAGGGGGGGGGGGGGGGGGGGGGCAGGGACCAATCAGAATCCAGTGGCGCCAGCCCGGAGGTGACTACGCAGAGCCCTGTATGCCGGCGCCAGATCGATAAATAGATTGACTGAGTTCTCACCGGAGGCCCAGGCTTCAAGGGAACTCCAATGGGCTCCCCAATCTCCGGTTTAGTAGCAGAATTGGTCCTACAAGAGCTGAAAAAGATCACTTTCACCCGACAGCAGCCTATCATTTGGTGCCATTACGTTGACGACACATTTGTTATCGTGAAGAGGAACATGCTGCAGCATTTCTATGATCACCTTAACTCGATCTTCCCAGATATACAATTCACGGTGGAAGAAGAAAAAGAGCAGCAGCTCCCCTTCCTTGATGCACTCATCAGGCGACGTCCCAACAGTGAAAAAAGAACGGCTGTCTACATGAAAGCGACAAACACCACGCAGCTTCTCAGTTTTCAAACCAACCATCCGGGGCTCACAAACAAAGCTATGTGAGAACACTGTTCAAACGCATCCAGACTCATTGCAGCAACTCGGCGGAAAAAGCACGTGAGGCCCGTTACTTCCGCAACCAGTTTATGCCGAACGGCTATCCGAAGGCGTTAATAAGCCGATGCCTACGTGTTTGCCGCGGAGGATCCACCCAGAACCGACCCCTACGGTATGGCATGCGATACCGTGCATCAAGGACGTGTCAGAAGCGACCGAGCGCATTGTTGCGGTACTTGATGTCCGAATCGCATACCGACCCAAAGCTACCATGCGCAGTAAGGTCATGAGAATCGAGGACAGATTAAATCCGAATGAGCAGTCGGGAGTAGTGTATCGCATCCCGTGCCAAAACTGTTCCTGTAACTACACAGGACAGACTGGACGTATGCTTAGATCGCGCATACACGAGCATAAGCTTGCTGTGAGGCGGGGTGACGGTTTATCGCAAGTGGCTGTCCATACCTACGAAAAGGGTCACGAGTTTAACTTCGAAGCCACGAAGATCATCGCCCATGCCAGATGCAAGGCAAGCAGAGAATTGATTGAAGCCTGGGCCTCCGATGAGAACTCGGTCAATCGATTTATCGATCTGGCGCCGGCATACAGGGCGAATAAAGCCATGATTCTGGAGAATGAACAACATTCTTCTTCTTCTCCTTCTTCTTCTTCTTTTCTTCTTCTTCTTCTTCTTCTTCTTCTTCTTCTTCTTCTTCTTCTTCTTCTTCACACAGAAGATCAATTTGTGCTGGTGCCAAGTTGGAGATTTCGTTCAGTTTAACGCGTGACGTATGAAACTACATCGACAGCTAATAGTTTTATTTTGCGTCTACTGTCCATTGCGGTTACAGTCATTTATCTTCAATTGTCTCCCAATGATTGTCTGGAAAGATAGCGATGGCATGATAATTACTTACTGTTAAGTCATAAGCTCTGCAAAAATGGACTGGAGTGCGACTAATCGCTTCACTAGGCCCTCCAAAAGGCCCACACTTCTAGTCTGGCCCATACATACTTTATGAATGAAGGCAGAACGGGACCAGTAAGTTCCGTTAACGATCATTGAGCGCTCGTTAACTTAGAATCCGTTCTTCCAGCAGAAACTATGAGCTGGATAATTCGAACCGGGGGACTGCGGCCCTGTAGGAAAATAGCTATTAAAGGTTATAAATGACGCCAAGAGGGCGGGAACAAGCGCCCGCCTCAATCTGACTTATATGTTCGAATATGTTCCAAGCCTTTCTCTTCACAATCGATTAATCAGCCTTGGTTTACAGTCCAGATTTCCATCTCAAAATCCCAGACTGATATCTGGTTTGGTTAAAATTAAGTCAGTGAGGTTCTTTTATAATTCCCTTTACTTCCACCCGGTTAAGTTCCAAGTAAACTGAACAAGAACCAGGAGTGGAAATTAGCCGTTTTAGTAACACCGGCTAGACCCACCCCACGGAGAATTAGAACTCCGTCTCATCTCTGTGTGCTACTGAAGGGAGCTGAGATTTGCTTCTGTGTTCTACTGTTTTAAGCGCTTAGAAGAGCATGTCGCATTAAGGAAAATGGCTGAAGTTAGGATGTTCTGGGAGGTATCCGTTGAGTGTACCTCCGAACATGCTGCAGTGGATTGAGTTAAGGACAGAGACCTTTGATTCATGAACGATTTCCCAATCCTGGGTAACACGGTGTTAATGAGCCTATGCATCTTTCTCCTGGAAAATCGATCTTGGTGACAGGCTTGGTCGCATTACAGCACAGTACTTGCACACAGTGCAAACAAATAACCTTACCACCAAGGGACACTACACCGGTCTCTCTCGCTAAATTACAAACAGCTGCCCCAATGTGGATGCAAGCTCCTTCGCCTTACACCGTTGAGATACTCATTCCGTTGCTGGTTAGCTCGTTCCTCCACCTCCAGACCCCTAATCAAGGATCCATCCTTCTCAATCGAAACCTCGACTGGTCAGTTCAAATGGCTCTTCCCTATGGCTGCAAAATTTCAAAAATCACAGCATGACCCATTTCCAGGTGAACGTGTTTGTGCCCTCGATTTCCCCGCCCGGTTACCTTTAAGCCCTTAGCGTTGCAACAATAAATGCACTAAGGCCAATTTAAGTTGCAAAGCTAAAATAAATGCCAAATAATTTAAACGCATGCATCTAAATAGCCCGTAAACACCTCGAATTGTTATCACCTAGCAAGCGCTGCACCGAATCTCCTGATGATCATCCGTTGTTTAATCTCGCTCCAGCCATCATATGCTAATGGTCCACAGACCACCCAAGCATTTGGTTATCTGGTGGTTTAGTTCGCCTACCTTCCACATTCCCACCGCCTGCAAGACGTTTCCTCTGTCGACCAACATGATGACTTCATGAAGGTAGTGCCGTGGGGAGCACAGCAATTATGCCCTGGTTGTGACTGGCGGTACAGTAGGCCCAGCCAGTCACACTCGTTACCATTGCGGGACGCAGATGTGCCTCCAGGGTACAGTACGCATCACAAATTGCTGGCCGAGGAAGTGCGCACGCGAACACGTGTGCATTCGTGCGTCCTGGTCTGCTCGTCAAATGTCTGCCCATTACTGGACTCCCATACAGAATCAAATTGACTACGTCTCAATTGGATCGATAAGACGGCAGTTCCCATCGGGAGGTCTAAAGACGCTCGTATGGCAGTGCCCTGAGTAGCAGTAGCGTTCGCATAACGTACCGAAGTGGAGACGGACAATAGCACACACATACGCATAAAATTAGTTTAGGCGCAGGATGCTATGAGTAGCGAACGAGAGATGGCGTGCAGTTCGAGTAAATTGACAATGAGGAAATTCAGAGTTTTGATGGCCAGAACGTTGGTAATAGTACACAAAAAGCGATATGCGGCAGAATCAACGGTGTTAAATCGTGAGGTCGGTGGCATATTGGGTGAGGCGCTTGGTCCATATGCTATCCCATCCTCATTGGAATTCTGCTGGGTTCTACTGTTAGCGTAAGTAAGGCACACTTCGAATTTCAAACCTTGGAGCGCCTAGGTGGCAACTTAATTCAATTTTAATTACAGTCTCCGTCAGAAAATTCCGGAGCAGGTTCTGCTCTACTTAGAATACTATGCATCAACCAACGAATCTTTTTAAATTTGGAGATGTAAAGTTAACATTGTAAAATACTTAGAAAAATTGCCCTCAATGGATGCTCAAAAGACGGTCCATAATTTGGTTTAAAAAAAACCATAAACCTCAAACGGGATTGAAGATAGCGAGTCCAAATTGCAGCAGTAACTAGACTGCATCCTGGGATGTCAGTCCACTTCCTTTGGACCGCGGCTTTGGACCTGTCCTTGAAAACCCTGGATTTCAGGTAGACTCGAGGGGAGGAAGTATGGTTGCCTAATACCGCGGCAACTACTTGTTAACTCTTCGGTTCGGAGAGTGGCTGGAGCCTGGAAATGGGAATAGAGACTGAGGTCGATGTCTCAGCGCATTTCCCTCACTATAAAAAATCTGACGTGCTTGAAGCTATCATGGTGCACTAAAAGCCGCGTCTTGGATTGTTGTCATATGATGGGATAACTTGAACCTCGAAGTCAGCCCGATGCGTGATTGTGAGGAGTGGCTGACTGGCGGGCTGAGAGTCAGGCTGAAATGGCTCCTTCTTAATCTAGGCACTCCCAATCCGTGGGATCTGAGCCAGGTGTGGTGGCACGCTAAGGAGCGGCTACGGCCGCGCCAGCCACCTGCGCCATCTCACGCCTCCGGTCTTCTTGACTTGGTCATGACACCGGGTCCAGTTGAGGTAAGGAGAGAGAGAGGTAGCTGCAGCACATGTCTGCTGTCACTGTGATCTATTTCCCACACATCACAATATTATTTCTGTCAGTCCTTTGGTAGTAAATCATATCTTCTTTAAATTATATTCTCAAAGAACGGTAGAGTCAGGCTTTAAAAAGGTTCTTCAGTTTCAGTGTCATTTGGGCCCCGAGCTGCTGGCGCATTTACGTTTAGAGTTAACAGTCTACAAACTGGATACTTTTCATGTAAGGAAAACCATCTCTTCCTCCGTGCCTTTAAGAAGGTACCACATAGGGCCCAGACAATTGTAGAATCCATGGGAATTCGGTTGTGTAGTTCATAATTAGCATTAAATACGATGCCATTTGAATGGACACTGCATAATCGTCAAAACCTTATAATGAAAGGCTTTCTTGAAACAGAAATGCACCCTTTCTTCAAGCATGAACTTTGGTGCAGAGAGAATATGCTACTAATGGAGAATGAGAGGGAATAATTTGTGCATATTTGCTTCAAAGGACATTGGAATTCATAATAGCATCGAAAATCAATAAAAATTCATATTAGTTAAGTAGGCATTATTTAAGGCTCATTTATGTTGAGTGCGGTTTTTGTAGGTGATCGAAAACCCATGCACTTAAAGGAGTGCATTCTGTTTTGTCTGAAATATCATGGAATTATGCTGCATGATAACCAGTATTTCAACCCCATTTACAGAAGATGTACTATCTATCCATTGGATCATGTGGGGATGGAGAAAGAATGAATCAGATAGATTCCAAACACGTCGACTTTACTATGACCAAGTTCACGCAAAAGGCCCAATTTCGCACTCAGTGCAGAGATGGTCCTCATCGAGAACGACAGACGAACAACGAGTTCTGACCGGAGTAGCTATTTGTGAAGCACACAAAAATACGTTGGATAAAGACAAATCCCAGCCCATCCGGGTGCCAAAAGTCGTAAATTTTCTTACAGGCCTGAGACCTGGTATTAGCCCCCACGATGTAAAAAGCCCTCGAAACAAGGAATAAAGCCTTAAGAGACAGATGTGGATAGTTAACCTGTGGCAGCGCTGTGGTCACCAGCATTACGTTTACTCATTCCTTCCTATCCGTCACACGCTCCCTGTACCTTTGTTTCTATAGCCGCCGACACCGCCACAGACTCGGACACGGTCTGGCGAAAGCTCGAAACCAATTAACGCTGTGTGGGCACAGCGCACACATGCGCTAGGGGTTAAGAATCCCAACAGCCGCTCGGCCATTTGAGTGAGTTTCGTGGCATTAAGAGAGCCAGAAACAGGTCCCAAAATATGCAGAAATTCTAATGGAAAGTTGTTCACGGTCAAGCCCTTACTATACTGCAGAGTTGGAAGAAGACAGGTGTTAGTTCGGAGTCATCAGTATTCGGAGTAAAACGGTCGACAACACGAACGTTCCCAAATCAGGAGTCAGGGAAGGCAGTTTGTGCCGGACCAGCTTTTATTGCGAGAAATAGCGTACACGAGACTGCAAAGCTTTCCTATCCGCTGTCGCTTCAGGCAAGTGCGAGTCTGCGTCTGCAGTTGAGATTCTTAACCCATCAGCGCGTACAAGCGCATTTGTCGCCTGTAGCCAATCAGCAAACAAGGCAGCACTGATTGGCTTTGAACTCGCGAAACCAGTGCGTCGTCGCAGAAGCGAATTGACGAGGCGTGTGAGGCGGACGAGGAAACAACGCGACGAAACGACAGCGACCGTGTGAACGGACTGCCTCAAATGGGCAGCATCCGTCAATCTGAAAGCCCATGGGCCTCGCCCCTCCACATGATTCCCAAGGTCGCCACTGGTAACTGACATCCCCTGTGGCAACTATCAGGCCTTGGACACCATCACCATCCGGACCGCCATCCTGCCCTTCCATCTTCGGGATGCTGTCGGTGCCCTATTCAGAAAATCTGACTTTTCAAAGATAAATCTTGTGCAGAGGAGGACGTTTGGAAGTCAACTGTCACCATACCTTTGACCTCTTCGAATTTCTGCGCAGTTCGTTTAGACTCCACAACGCCTCTTAGACCTTCCAAAGATTTGTAGCCAGAGCACATAACAGCCTTTCCTTTTTCTACGCCTATATTGACGACTTCTTGCTGTGCAATTTAAAGGTTGAAAAACGCAGGAGCATCTTGTAACGGTTTGTGACCACCTTCAGCAACCCGTTCAAGTGCGTCTTCGACGTTCTCTCCCTCGGGTTTTTGGGGCATCTGGTTGATTCCACTGTAATCCATCCTTTTCTCTCGAAGTTCGCAGCCATGCATGAATTCCCGCCACTCACTTCCAAGCGTCGATTGCCACGCTTTTTTGGTGGGGTGAATTTCTACCACTGGCTCCTCCCTAACTGTGCCGCCACCCTTCTGCCACTCACAAACCCCCTTTCGGGCTCCAATGGTTCGTTTGAGCAGTCTGCAGGTACTCTTGCTGCTTTTAAAAAAGGTGAAGGCAGTCCTGGCCGATTCCAGTCTCCTGACAGGTGCTGCTCCCGATGCACCGATCTCCGTTGTGGTTGATACCCCAAAATTGCAGTCAGCGCGGTTCTGCAACAACAACTCGCTGGTCAGACCTAACGCCTAGCTTTCTTCCCCCTGAAAGTTATAATCTGCCGAATCGTGCTATAGCGCATTTTGATGGGAGCTTTGTACTCTCTACCTCGCCGTGAAAAAATTCCTGCACTTTCCTGAAGGGGGGGGGGGCGAATTCACTGTGTTCACGGGCCTCAAGCCCTTTTCCTTAGAATTCAAGTTGAATGCTAGCAAACTCAACCAATGTAAGATCCGTCAACTAGACTATGTTTCGCAGCTCATGTCAGATACCCGCGAAGTTGACGAGTCACGGAATTAAGTGGCTGGCTCGCAGTCCAGGTCCTCCATTGATCATCTCCAACTCATTCCTGTGATCGACCTCGCTGATCTGGATGCTGAACAACGCCGTGCTGATTCTCCGTGTGACAAGGACTGAACTGAACTGAAGGATGTTTTGGGACTCCAATTACAGGGACCTGTCTCTGACTTCTGGCGACGGCACCATTATCCGCACCGTCTCCACCGCCCCCCAACACCTTTTTTGCCGCTATCCAACCACCACAAGGTCTTCTCCGCCCTGCAAAACCTATCAGACTCTGGGAGTTGAGCCACCCAAAAGCTGGTTTCTGATCGCTTCTTCTGATCTGGGATTCACAAATACCTGAAAGCTGGGCCACGGGTCTGTCTTGGCTATCAATAGAGTAGGTCCAACGGCACAACAAGGCCCCATCGACACATTCGCTGGCCCTGTGGCATGATTCAGCCACACCCACCTGGAACTTGTAGCCTTCTGTCTCTCTCCGATGGTTGTTCCTATTTTTTCACCTGTGCTGATCATTTCGCCTGGTGACCGGAAGCTATCCCTCTGCCTAACATCGAGGCTTCAACGGTGGTCAAGGCCTTCCCTGATCGTTGGGTTGCCATCTTTGATGCTCCCTCCCCTATCACGACTGATTGCGGTGCCCAGTTTGAATCTACCCTCTTCCAGTCTCTCTCCTTTTTAAACTCTACTCGCATCGGTACAGCAGCCAATTATCCGGCCAAAGCAGGCCCTTCTAGCGGTTAACTAGTGGTGCTGATTGAACGACGAGCAACAGAATGGCGAGACCGTCCTTTTGATTTAAGGACTTAAACTTTCAACGACTAGGGTGTGGCGAAATTTCGGCTGGTGTTTCTTCCTTTGTCTCCCTTTGAAACACTGTACACAGTTGCGCTTGACCGTCACCGTGTTGGCGGTCTTCCTTAAAATCTTCCTTTTGAATACTTGTCAGAACTGTTCTCCTGAATGATGCGCTTAAATCTTTTCCCGGTTGTTTTTATTTTAATTTTTGCGAGAAAAGTTATGCTGAGCAAAATAACTTCGGGTATGAACTTAAGATAAAACACATGGCCAAACGCACAGATCGCTGAAAAGGACGAGGGCACGATAACTGAGATCACGGGCTAATTAATATAAAAAGGTTATTCGTTCTCCGAAATCATGGCTTAATTCCTTTGAGCTTTCGAACTCTTCCTGGATTCCATCGTCAGAGATAAAAGAGGCAACAGTTAAAGGGGGCAGCGGACAATCAGACATCATTGACGCCAATCCGGAGGTGAATGCACAGGGTTCTATATGCCGACGCCATTGAGCCACAGGCCAGTTGTTTTGTCGGCAGCGATCGGGGATATGGACTATGAAAGTGAGCTCCAAGGCACAACGGAATATAAGTGTTCCTTAACGAGATCGGTGAACACCACACTTTCATAGTCCATATCCCCAATCGCAACCGACAAAACAACGGGTTCATGGCTCAATGGTAGAGTGCAACACTCAATGACCAAAGGTCGCAGATTCGAATCTCGGGTGATCCACACCTGGGATTGAAAATAACTGGCTGATGATGGCTAATAAACCAGAAATGGCCATTCCGGTCTCATTTGTCGGTTCAATCTTATCAATATATATATCAGGTCGCTATGCCACAGCCCGCAAAGGCTCTAAAGTTAGCTCCAAGGCACAACGGAACATAAGTGTTCCTTAACGACATCGGTGAACACCACACTTTCATTATATATATACACAACTGAACATACATGTTCTTTAAGCAGATTGGTGAGCCCCACACTATCATCATATTCCCGATCACAACCGACAAAACAACGCGCCTGTGGCTCAACGGTACAGCGTTCGACTCAAATACCAAAGGTCACGGGTTCGAATCCCAGGTCTGCCACACTTGGGATTGGGTATGACTGGCTGATGACGGCTAATAAGCCAGAAATGGCCATTCCGGTCTCCCTTGTATTTGTCGGTTCCATTTCATCATATGCTACACGTCCCTATGCGACCGCCTGCGAGAGCTCTAGTCTGAGCTCCATGGCACAACGGAACATACATGTTACTTTAGCAGATCGGTGAGCAACACACTGCCTCACGAATGCGCCCTTAAAACGGATAACAACTCACGAGAGCAGCAACGACTGCTCAGTCCGCTGATTGACGTGGGGGAGGCCAACAGGCACGCTGCCTTGCCTAAACCTACGACGGCTCTAAAGGGGACAGCAGTCACGCGAGCCCGCCGGCGTTCAACCTCGGGGATGTCTAAGGAAGTCAGCGGCGATCGGGCAGGTCGAAGTTCACGCGTCCACCATGGATATAATACGAGGCACGCGGCAAGACTGACTAACTCAAGACCACCAGGAGCAGCAAGCACTTTACTCTGACGATGGAAGCGAGAAGGCTTTCGAAACGTCAGTACAAATACAATTTGGTCCATGAACTCGCCCCCTCTTCTTGATGGGGTTGGCGCTTGAAATTCCCGCCTTCAACAGGTTCCACCCCGTCTTGCTGCCTGCCCGCGCCAGTATCTACTTGCTTGCTAAGTCGAACTTGGTTTTCGTCGAGTGTGTGGGTGGTGACTTAAGACAGTGGATCACCGCTCCGAACAGCCCGTTTTTGCTCGAGTGCCGAACTGATAAAAAGCACGCTATTTTAATACGCTGAGAAACCCGGTAATTAACTGCATTGTTATAACGTGGACGAGGTTCTTCAAGGGTCCTACCTGACTTGGGTCACCTGAGGACAGACCCCGGTCGCACTACTAGTGGTGTGAGGTTATCAGGGGAGTTAGTGAGCGATCTCATGCAATTTTAACCGAAATCCTGAAATGCGTTTTCAGTTAGGGAAGATTACTTAAGTGCGGCTGTAATATCACTCATCATGCAGCCTAATCCCTTGATGAGTTGCCTACATCAGTATGCACGCTTTTGAATTAACATCTTTTTGGCCGCCTGGAAAAAAACAATCGATAACAAAAATGCCTACTTAAGTAGTTTATATCTTTCCACTGTTTTTCGACGCCCTTATAAATTCAAGTATATTTTATAGAAAACATGATTGAATATATACTTTCTTTACGCATCTGATCGCGAATCACGTCATCTGCAAATTTGATACTCAAGCAAAGGCTCACTTTCTGTTTTAAAAACGTTAGCGGAACGGCTATTCGAAGGCGTTCATAAGCCGAAGCCTACGTGTTCGCTCGCGTAGGACCTAACCAGAACCGACCCGTGCGGTATAGCATGCGATGCCATACATCAAGGACGTGTCCGAAGCGACCGAGTGCATTGTTGCGGGACTTGGCGTCGGAATCGCACACCGACCCAAAGCTACCATGTGCAGCAAGGTCATGAGAAACGAGGACAGATTAAATCCGAATGAGCAGTCGGGAGTAGTGTATCGCATCCCGTGCCAAAACTGTTCCTGTAACTACACAGGACAGACTGGACGTATGCTTGGATAGCTCATACATGAGCATAAGCTTTCTGTGAGACGGGGTGACGGTTTATCGCAAGTGGCTGCCCACACCTACGAAAAGGGTCACGAGTTTAACTTCGCAGCCACAAAGATCATCGCCCATACCAGATGCAAGGCAAGCAGACAATTGATTGAAGCCTGAGCCTCCGATGAGAACTCGGTCAATCGATTTATCGATCTGGCGCCGGCATACAGGGCTCTGCGTAGTCACCTCCGGGCTGGCGCCACTGGTGTCTGGTTGGCCCCTGCCCTCCCCCTATAAATGTTACTCGTTTATGTTGCTGTTTTATCTCTGACGATGGACTCCAGTAAGAGTTCGAAAACTCAGACGAATAAAGCCGTGATTTCGGTGAACGGACAACCTTCTGCTTCTTCACTTATACACACAACTGGAATGCGGACATTCGCCTCCAGACCGTACAATGTCCATTCGAATCTCATCCTATCTGTTCGTTTTATTAAGGCTCCTCATGAAGTATGCAACACAGTCTAAATCCATTTCAAATTTTTATAAGAACTCTACAAAATTTTCTTAATGACATGGAGAAGTGCCTATCATTCCATACACGGAAAGCATACAACTTGTAAACTGGAAACCCTAAAAGCAAATGCAAAGTCAGATCGGAATCCAAATTATTCAGTAGCATGAAAACTTTTGAGAACCATAATATACCCTTCCTCTGAGTATAAATATGCAGGAAAACCTGATTCACTACCGAAAGACTACAAGAAAGTGCATGGTTGTTTATGTTATCTATAAGATATATTAGAATTTATGAAGGTGGCAAACATATCCACAAAACTACACACTTATTAAGCATGTCTTTTTTATCACGTGTGGCTTTGGCAGATGGTTGAATTGAACTGCATTCAAAAGCAGACATCCTAATTTTTATGAAATACCTTGGGATTAGGCTTTAAAAGAATAAGTTTAACCTGCCCCCTTAAGTAATCAATCCTACTCGACAACACCTTCAGTAATAAACCCTACTCGACAACACCTTAAGTAATCAATCCTACTCGACAACACCTTTCAGAATTTTGGTTCCCATTTTGGGAGATCGGTCACTGCTTGTAGGTGGAACTACTTCACCGGTTGGCTTTATAAAAGGACAAATACTTCAAAGACGACATAAATTTCTATCAAACTTCCTTGTGCCTGCTTTCCAAATTAACGAAGTGTATAACGGTTGCAGAAAGGTACAGAGACATTCATTTACAGTCTGCTTGAAAATAGGCAGTCAGGCTGGAAAATATAACTCAGATGTAGTTACCAGTTTGACGGGCAGTAGCTTTTTCTCTAGAATTTTTTGCTTTTACAACAAAATGGAAACATCATTAGAGCGTTGGACTTCTAACTAATGTCACGTGTATTCGAGCCTCGGGTGGTGTAACACCTGGGGTTCAGGATGGTTGGCTGATGATGACCAATGACCATTTCACTCTCCGGTGTCTTTGCTAGTAGTACACCATTGCACACCATTTCGTATTTTTTCCAACCGAAACGGAGAAAATATATTCGAGAAAATGTCCGGCATTTAAAACGAGGAAAAAGTACTCCTTTATTGAAGCGATATCTTCTGATCAAATGAAACTGCCAGCAAGAAGGCACATAATTAAACTTTCAAAGCAAACATGTGAATTGGAGGATGTACTACCGAATGATCATGCAGTGAAGCCACCTTCGTTCTCGAAAACTAACTAACTAACTAAATTAAAGATGCTCTGCCCATTTACTGTAGATAGCCTAATTCCTGGAATGTAGTGATCGAAATTTGAATGGGTAGTGTGGCACACATTTGGCGTTTACCAAAGAAGAATTAAGTTCAGCTATGTTTGGTGAAAGGGAAACAACAGACTAGGTTAAGGTGAGATATGTCGTTTCTTCCATCTCACGAGTACCGGTTAGCACCGCACCCAATCTCGCCCTCAGTCTTGCTGACACCGGTCGCAGCGGACAAACTGTCGTTTCGAGCGCATCTATAATAACACTGCGCATGTACGTCTATGTTAATGTAGGGGTATAGGGGTGCTAGGGGTACTAGTTAGGGGTAGAACCACACAGATAGCATTTGGTCGCTCCATTTGACTCGTAGAGGTGGTGAATGCTCCTGTGGCCGACTATAACTGGTACTCAAATCTCACCTGTGGCTCCTCGAAGTTGGGTTCATCCCAGCTGCCACACCTCGGCCACACCTCGGGCAACCGTCATGACCGGCGGGCTAAACCAGTTGAATGTCTCCAGTGATGAGCCTCCGCCTACCTCTTGGGGGAGACCAGTTCGCCACCATCATCAGTGCCTACGCTCCCCAATGACGAGTTCTGATGCGGCGAAAGACGAATTTTACGAGGACGCGGGAAAAGGTCACGTGGATGCACCCTCGGTCGTGGCGCTGGCATCTGCTGGACTATGTTCTCGTTCGAAGGCCAGATCGACAGGACGTGCTGGTAACCAAGGTGATCCGCGATGCCGAAGTTTGGACAGATCACCGCCTCGTCATCTCCCAGATGAGGCTCCGACTGCAACCCAGACGGAGGCCCCAAGGTAAGCGACCGCCAGGTAAGTTAAATACTCTTTCATTAAATTTGCCTGCTCACTGTTTTGATTTCAGTAACCAAATAACCGAGAAACTGGAGGACCTGCATGCTCCAGATGATAAAGCTACCATGGAGACACGATGGTGTCAACTGCGAAATGTCATCCAGTCCACTGCCCTCGAAGTACTCGGACGCGCACGCCGTCAACACCAGGACTGGTGTGACGATGATGACGCTGACATCAACAATTTACTCGCGGAGAAGAATGGATTACACAAAACCTACATGGACCTTCGGACTGATGCCAGCAAAGCAGCCTTCTTCAGATGCAACCGCCTTGTACGGCAACGGCTGCGTGAGATACAGGATGCCTGGATGCTCCGAAAGGCAGAGAATATCCAGGGGTATGCGGACCGCAATGAAATGAAAAACTTTTTCAAAGCCGTAAAGGCCATCTACGGCCCGTGTATCAAGGGGACCGCACCGCTGCTCAGCTCTGGCGGTACAACACTGCCAACAGAGAAATCGCAAATTCTGAAGCGCTGGTTCGAGCATTTCTGCAGTGTCCTTACTTGCTCATTAGTCATCTGCGATGCTGCCATTGACCGGCTCCCTCAAGTGGACACGAACAATGACCTGGATCTGTTGCCTTCCCTACCAGAAACCATCTGGGTTGTGCAGCAGAGGTGGATATGTGGGGCCAAGGACAAGTTCCTCAACTCAAAACGTGGAAACCTTCGCTTATCTAGGAAGCATGCTGTCACGCAAAACGAGAATCGATGACGACGTTGCCCAACGGATCTCCAAAGCTAGTCAGGCCTACGGCCGGCTGCAGGTTTCCGTGTGGAATCGCCACAGTATTTACCTGAATATTAAACTGAAGATGTACAAGGCCGTTGTATTGACGACACTCCTTAACGGAGCGGAGACCTGGACCGTTTACTCAAGCCAAGCCAGGAAGCTGAATCACTTCCATCTCAGCTGCCTCCGCAGAATACTGAAGCTGAGATGGCAAGACAGGATCCCGGACACGGAAGTCCTGCAGCGGACAAGAATCCTCAGCATTCACGCCATGCTTAGGCAAGTGCAACTGCGATTGAGCGACACCTGGTGAGAATGGACGACGAGCGACTACCCAAACGACTTTTCTACAGAGATGTCACTATGGGTGCTCACCGACAGGGAGGTCAAAAGCGACGCTGCAAGGACAGTTTGAAAAAATCGCTGAAGCAACTGCAAATCAACCCGGCGACCTTGGAGGACCTCGCCCAGGTTGAATCGGCATGGAGAAGATCCGTGAAGACTGGTTCAGCAATCTATGAGGTTAACCGGATCGCTGCCGCCAAGGTCAAAAGAGCGGCACGAGGGTAACCAGTGCCCCGGACCAACACCGTCGATACCCAGGCTCTGCCAACATCCCCGCGCTGTCAACGCATCATTCGCGCGCGAATCGGCCTGGTTGGACATCTTCGGACGCAATGCACCAACAATCTGCCAATTCCAACTTCTACGTCAAATTCTGCCAACCCTCCTTCAGACTCTCCCACCCTCACTCCTGGCATCAATTCCATTACTCCCACCATCATAGAGACCACATCCCTCTACTCATCGCCTGTTACCCCGCCCCATCCGCTTCACCTACACTACCACCACCATCAGCGATGGGGACTCTTTCCTAAACTGTCCTCAATGTGGCTGCACATTCACCTCACGCATCGGCCTGTTCAGTCACTTTCGAATCCATCTTACAGAGACTGATGTACCAGTGCCTGGAGCACCAACGCACAGCAGAGATCACCGCCTCCACTGCCCTCACTGTCCTCGCGCATTCAATCATCGCATGGGCCTATTCGGTCACATGCGCATCCATGACAGTGGACTTAACCGCAATGCCGACAACACCGATACACCATGCACACCCACCGCTTTTCCCATTCTTACCGCCACTGCCCCCCTCACTTCAATGAATGACATCCCCCCAGCCTCTACCGATTTCTCCTGCCCACAATGCGCCCGCAACTTCAACTCACGCATCGGCCTGGTCGGTCACCTACCAATCCATCGCACGGAGGCTGGTGAACCAGTGCATGGGGCTGCGACATACATTCGATGCGCCCGCCTCCACTGCCCTCAATCCTCCCGCACATTTACACACCGCATGGGCCTATTAGGACACATTCGCCTCCACGAAAACCTGCAGTAAACCACCGGAGGCTAAGCCACATCAGCGCACGCCACCTACACTAATACATAGACAACACCCTCACCATCATCATTATGTACATGATAAAATCACGGTGTCCTAGTAACCGTGGCTTGGAAGGCTGCCAATCTGTCGCTTACACCAGACCATGCCGTCGGCCCAGTGTATGTGTTGTGTGTGTCGAGTGGCTGACCAGTGGACTGGGAGTCAGACGGTGATGGCTCCTCCATATCCCATTGCACCCACTCCCACCACAGACAACTGACTGGCTCGGATTGCTCGACTCAAACCCATCTTCTGAGACCGCATTAGGTATGGATAATTCCTAGCCAGGAAGTTGCGGTATTTATATGATGCAGTCGCTATGCTACTGCATACATGTGACAATTAACGAATCCCCTGCATAGGGGATGATTGCCCTCTGGTGCATTACTTGCTGTTGAAATTTCATCATCCGTGTGGTCCCGCAGGCTTCGGTTTTATATGTAGGAATGGGTGCGTGTTATGCTTTCATAGTTTCATAGTTTTATTATTCCTCTCACATCCCCGGTATTATGGACTCTGTTTTGATACCAGGCCCAGGTAAAAGAGCGGAGCAGATAGTGAGGTAGATGCTGTACAAGTCTACTCACTAAATCGAGCGCAATTCACTGTCCCTGGACCACCCTGCTATGGAGCATAAGGTGGACATCGTCGAACTCGACGGTCGAACTGTCACACCGTGTGCCCTACAAAATGGCAAGCGCAGGATGGTAACTTGCGCATAATAGATTTAGGCAACATCTGCCCAACACTTTCCCCCTTACCCTCCTGGGTTCGGTGTCAAGACAGAGTCAAGAAGGAGGAGGCGGCAGAGGGCGCAAGTGGCCGGCGCGGACGGAACCGTCTCTAACCGTGCCACCATACCGGGCTTGGATCCCACGGAATGGAAGTGCTCCAGAGGCCACATAAATAAGGAGACATTGCAGCCTGACTCAAATTCAACTCTTCACAAAACACACACTGGGCTGACCATGCAGTCCGAGTTATGCCATCAGTTAGCAATCTTCCAAGCCTCAACTTTTAGCACACCGTAATAGTTTCAAACGCATCAGATAGTTTATACTGAGGAAGAAATGGGCTGAGCTGTTGACCTCACTCTCTCTCCCACCTCATAATCAGACCACCGTCCAAGCCGGCCAGTTTTCTGATGTCGGAGTGAGCGCATTGAACAACTGGGCTGGCGTACCCGTCTACGCGCGCCGCAACACGATCGGGCCCCCATAGTGCGCACATCAGGATTTCCAAAAAAACCAGGAGGTAAGGAGCCATCGCCGTCTGAATCCCAGTCCACTGGTCAGCCACACAACGCACAACACATACTGGGCTGACGGCGTGGTCTGGTGTAAGCGTCAGATTGGCAGCCTTCCGAGCCACGGTTTCTAAGAAACCGTAATAGTCTCAGGTACGTGAGAATGGTTAGGTTTTTTTATGATTTATGTTTTGGTGGAGGGATTTTGCGTTGATTTGGTATAGTCAACGGTGGTTTACCACAGTTTGTCGTGGAGATGCATGTGGCCTAATAGGCCCATGCGGTGCGCGAATGTGCGTAGGCAGTGCGGACAGCTGATTCGGATGCGGGGGAAATGTTGGTGCTCCTGGTACTGGTTCGTCGGTCTCTGGGCAATGGATTCGCAAGTGACCGACCAGGACAATGTGTGAGGTGAGTGTGTGATCTCAATGAGGGCAGGTTAGTACCAAATCCCCATTGCTGGTACTGAGGGCGGTGGTGGTGGAGGTGGCAGGTAGTCGGAAGTGACCACTGGGGTGGTCGTAGTGGGGGAAGTGGTGGGCGCCACCGTGAACGGCACAAGGAGGAAGGAAGGTGCCGGTGGGATTTGAGGCAGGGGTTGCAGAAGGGATGTTTATTGATGCCGAGGTTGACGTTTTATGTTTGTTGTTGCCTTGCGTCCGATTCGCGTACAGAATTTTCGTTCGCAGCATGAGCCCGTTGGCAGGGTTTGGGCATTAGTGGTGTTGATCCGCGGTGCTCTTGACTTGCGAGCCCCCCCTTTGGCCTTAACGGCGGTAATCCGGTTGGCCTCATAGATTGCTGCATCAGTCATCACAGATCTTCTCTATGCTGGTCTATCCTGGGCGAGGTCCTCCCAGATCGCTCGGTTGACTTGCAGTTGCTTCAGCGATTTTTTCAAACTGTCCTTGCAGCGTCATTTTTGACCTCCCTGTCGGTGAGCACCCGTAGCGACATCACCGTAGAAAAGTCGTTTGGGTAGTCGCTCGTTGTCCATTCTCACCAGGTGGTCGCTCAATCGCAGTTGCACTTGCCTAAGCATGGCGTGAATGCTTAAGATTCCGGTCCGCTCCAGGACTTCCGTGTACGGGATCCTGACTTGCCATCTCAGCTGCAGTATTCTGCGGAGGCAGCTGAGATAGAAGTGATTCAGCTTCCTGGCTTGGCTCGAGTAGACGGTCCAGGTGTCCGCTCCGTACCGGAGTGTCATCAACACGACGGCCTTTTACATCCTCAGTTTGGTGTTCAGGCGATTACCGTGGCGATTCCACACGGAGGCCTTCAGCCAGCCGAAGGCCAGACTGTCTTTGGAGATCCGTTGGGCAACCTCGTCATCGATTCTCGTGTTGCGTGACAGCGTGCTTCCCAGATAAGCAAAGGTTTCCACCTTTTTGAGTTGAGCGCCGTTGACATTGATTCGAGGAGCACTGTATTCTGCGCTGGGTGGCGACTGGTGCACGACCACGCTGTTTTGACGAGGCCGGCTGCGTAGAGGTCCATGCTCCGTTGCATGTTCTTTTACGTCACATCATTGAGGGCGAAGAGCAAGTCATGAACTGCAGTCATAGACACGCGCGTTGGAGCCTGCCTTCGCCGACTGTTGAGAAGGTGCCCGTCAGTTCTTTATACTATTGGGATCCCAGGGCATTCATCATGATAGGCGTCCGTCAGCGCAGCAGAGAACATGAAATTAAAGAGGATGGGGGCCAGTACGCAGCCCTGCTTCACTCCGTTGGCCACTGCGAATGCTTCGGATAATGTCTCGTTGTCAGTGACGCGCGCCATAATCTCGTCTTTAATCTGACGCACCACGTGCGTGAACCACTCAGGACAGCCAAAGATTTGCGTGATTTTCCACAGTTCATCGTGATTCACCATGTCAAAGGCTTTCGTCAGATCCACGAAGGTAATGTATAGGTGGTTTCGCATCCCCTGGCACTTCTCTTGTAGCTGGCGGGCGGCAAAGCTCATGTCGGTTGTTCCGTGTTGTCGTCGGAAGTCACATTGTTTTCCCTTGAGCATTCCCTGCTCTAAGTGACCGTTCGGGGTGTAGGCGTACTAGTTAGGGGTAGCACCACACAGATAGCATTTGGTCGCTCCATTTGTCTCGTACAGGTGGTGAATGCTCCTGTCGCCGCCTCTAACTTGTACCCAACTCTCACCTATGGCTCCTCGAAGGTGGGTTCTTCCCAGCGGCCACAACCCAGGAAACCGTCACGACCGGCGGGTTAAACCAGGTGAGGGTCTCCGGTGTTGTGTGTGCCTCCACACCCGGTATGTCTGGCTCCCGAACTTCCCACCTTCCCCCTCTCAAAAAGTCCTACGGTGGGGGCGACAGCAACCCCGTAGGCGGCCCAGGCTAACTCGGGTCGTTCTCCCACTAAAACAAAACCGTAACCCATAGTGGAGTTCGGCAGCCGTCTGGGATGTTCGAGCAGCCATATTTAGGGACAGCACTGCTTGCCTCCTCGCGGAGGAAAAGGCTAGAAAAGGTGCCCTAAACAAATGCTGGTTATCACGTCTCCTGCAGCCGGCCGCGGCTCGCAGATCGCAAAATACGCGGTCGTAAAACTCAAACAAACAATTATACCACCGTCCTCATCGCCCTCGCCATACCCTCCAGGCTGCTTGAGTGAGTCCACTCACACTAACAGCCTGGAATTTTCGTTCCCTTTTAGACAATCCTAGGAGCAACCGGCCGGAACGAAGGACGGCGCTAGTCGCTCGGGAACTGGCGCACTACAAGGTGGACATTGCTGCTCTCAGCGAGACCCAATTCTCTGAGCAGGGTCAGATGGAGGAGGTGGGTGCCGGCTTAACCTTCTTCTGGAGCGGCCGGCCAAAGGCAGAGCGACGCGACGCTGGTGTTTCCTTTGCAATCTGGAACGATATTGTTGGAAGTCTGTCCTGTCTGCCACAGGGTATCAATGATCGCCTGCTGAGCCTCCGCCTGCCTCTTCGGGGAGACCAGTTCGCCATCATCATCAGCGCCTACGCTCCCCCAATGACGAGCTCTGATGCGGCGAAGGACAAAATTCTACGAGGACCTGCACGCCTTGCTGGTGACTGTGCCGAAAGAAGACAAGTTAATTGGCCTTGGTGACTTCGATGCCCACGTCGGGACGGACCACGCTGCCTGGCAGGGAGTGCTGGGTCCCCACGGTCTCGGTAGCTGTAACGATAAACGCCTCCTTCTTCTGTGCACGTTTGCGGAACACCGTATTCTGCTGACCAACACCTTCTTGCGCCTTCCGACGCGGGAGAAGGCAAGGTGGATGCACCCTCGTTCGTGGCGCTGGCATCTGCTGGACTATGTTCTCGTCCGGAGGCGAGATCGACAGGACGTGCTGGTAACCAAGGCGATCCGCGATGCCGATGGTTGGACAGATCACCGCCTCGTCATCTCCCAGATGAGGCTCTGACTGCAACCCCGACGAAGGCTCCAAGTTAAGAAGCCGCCATGTAATTTAAATATTCTTTATTAAATTTGCGTGCTCACTGTTTTGATTTCAGCAACCAAATAAACGAGAAACTGGAGGACCTGCATGCTCCAGATGATAACGCTACCGTGGAGAAACGATGGAGTCAACTGCGAAATGTCATCCAGTCCACCGCCCTCGATGTCCTCGGACGCGCACGCCGTTGACACCAGGACTGGTTTGACGACAATGACGCCGACATCAGCAAATTATTCGCGGAGAAGAATGGACTACACAAAGCCTACATGGACCTTCGGACTGACGCCACCAAAGCAGCCTTCTTCAGATGCCGGCGCCTTGTACAGCAACGGCTGCGGGAGATGCAGGATGCCTGGATGATCCGAAATGCTGAGGAAATTCAGGGGCATGCGGACCGCAATGAAATGATTAACTTTTTCAAAGCCATCTAGGCCATCTATGGCCCGTGTATCAAGGGGTCCGCACCGCTGCTCAGCTCTGACGGTACAACACTTCTGACAGAGAAATCGCAAATTCTGAAGCGCTGGGCCGAGCACTTCAGAAATGTCCTTTATTGCTCATCAGCCATCTCCGATGCTGCCATTGACCGGCTCCCTCAAGTGGACACGAACAATGACGTGGATCTGCCGCCTTCCCTACCAGAAACCATCCGTGCTGTGCAGTAGATTTCCGGCGGTAAAGCACCGGGATCCGACGCAATCCCACCGGAAGTCTACAAGCACGGTGGGCCCCGGCTGATGGCAGAACTCACAACACTTTTCCAGGAGATGTGGCGCCAAGGACAAGTTCCTCAGGATTCAAAGACGCGACCATCGTCCATCTCTACAAACGGAAGGGGAACCGGCAACTCTGTGATAATTACAGAGGCATCTCGTTGCTCAACATCGCCGGGAAGATCTTCGCCCGTATCCTTCTCAATCGTCTGAACGATCACCTAGAGCACGGCCTGCTCCCGGAAAGCCAATGTGGCTTCCGCCGACACCGCGGATCAACCGATATGATCTTTGCTGCCAGCCAGCTACAAGAGAAGTGTCAGGAGATGTGAACTCACCGATACACTACCTTCGTAGAATTTAACGAAAGCCTTTTGACATGGTGAATCATGACGGACTGTGGAAAGTCAGGCAGAAATTTGGTTGTCCTGAGCGTTTCACGCACATGGTGCGTCAGTTTCATGACGGGATGACGGCGCGCGTCACTGACAACGGGACGGTATCCGAAGCATTCGCAGTGACCAATGGAGTGAAGCAGGGCTGCGTACTGGCCCCCATCCTCTTCAGTCTCATGTTCTCGGCTATGCTGATGGACGCATACCGTGATGAGCAGCCTGGTATCCGCATCGCCTACAGAACTGACGGGCACCTTCTCAACAGTCGGCGTATGCAGGCTCAAACGCGCGTGTCTACGACTACAGTCCATGACTTGCTCTTCGCGGACGACTGCGCCCTTAACACCGTGACGGAGGAGGACATGCAAAGGAGCATGGACCTCTTCGCCGAATGCTGCGCCAATTTCGGATTGTCCATCAGTACAGCCAAAACGGTTGTCATACAGAAGCCGCCACCCAGCACAGAATACAATGCTCCTCGAATCAATGTCAACGGTGCTCAACTCAAAAAACGTGGAAACCTTCGCGTATCTAGGAAGCACGATGTCGCGCAATACGAGAATCGATGACGAGGTTGCCCAACGGATCACCAAAAGCTAGTCAGGCATTCGGCCGGCTGCAGGCCTCCGTGTGGAATCGCCACGGTATGCACCTGAACACCAAACTGAAGATGTACAAGGTCGTCGTCTTGACGACACTCCTTTACGGAGCGGAAACCTGGACCGTCTACTCGAACCAAGCCAGGAATCTGAATCACTTTCATCTCAGCTGCCTCCGCAGAATACTGAAGCTGAGATGGCAGGACATGATCCCGGACACGGATGTCCTGGAGCGGACCGGAATCTTCAGCATCCATGCCATGCTTAGGCAAGTGCACCTGCGATGGAGCGGCCACCTGGTAAGAATGGACGACGATTGACTACCAAAACGACTTTTCTACGGAGATGTCGCTACGGGTTCTCGCCGGTAGGGAGGTCAAAAAAGACGCTACAAGGACACTTTGAAGAAATCGCTGAAGCTACTGCAAATCAACTCGGTGACCTGGGAGGACCTCGCCCAGGTTAAATCGGAATGGAGAAGATCAGTGAAGACTGGTTCAGCAATCTATGAGGCCAACCAGATCGCCGCTGCCAAGGCCAAAGGAGCAGCACGAAAGTCACCAGCGCCCCGGACCAACACCGCCAATGCCCAGGCCCTGCCAACATGCCCGCGCGGTCAACGCATCTTCCGCGCGAGAATCAAACCGATTAGACATCTTTCGGACGCCATGCACCAACAATCCCACGTTCCAATTTCTACGTCAAATTCTGCCAACTCTCCTTCAGACTCCCCCATCCTCACTCCTGGCATCAATTCTATTACTCCCACAATCATAGAGACCACATCCCTCTACTCATCGCCTGTTACCTACACCACCGCCTTCACCAACACCACCACCACCACCACCGTCAGCGATGGGGACTCTCTCCTAATTTGTCCTCAATGCGACCGCACATTCACCTCATGCATCGGCCTGGTCGGTCACTTGCGAATACATCGTACAGAGGCCAGTGAGTCAGTGCCTGGAGCACCAACCCACAGCAGAGATCCTCACTGTCCTCGCGCATTCACTCATCGCATGGGACTATTCAGTCACATGAGCATCCTTGACAGTGGAATTCAACACAATGGCGACAACATCGATACCCCATGCACACCCTCCGCTCCTGCCATTCTTAGCGCCCGCCACCCCCATTACCATGAATGACATCCCCCAGCCTCTACCGATTTCTCCTGCCCACACTGCGCCCGCAACTTTCACCTCACGAAGGCCCTGGTCGGTCACCTGCGAATCCATTGCACGGAGGCTGGTGAACCAGTGCCTGGGGCTCCGACATACAGTCGCCGCACCCGCCTCCACTGCCCTCACTGCTCCCGCAAATTTACACACCGCATGGGCCTATTAGGACACATGCACCTCCACGACAACCTGCGGTAAACCACCGGAGGCTAAGCCACATCAGCGCACAATACCTACACCAATACATCGACAAATCCCTCACAATCACCATTTACCAGAGTATATCACGGTGTCCTAGAAACCGTGGCTGGGAAGGCTGCCAATCTGACGCTTCCACCAGACCACACCGTCGGCTCAGTGTATGTGCTGTGTGTTAGAGTGGCCGACCAGTGGACTGGGAGTCAGACGGCGATGGCTCCTTTATATCCCCTGATTTAGTGAATCCTGGTGTGTGCGTTACGGGGGCCAGGACGTGATGTGGCGCGCGAAGACGGGTACGCCGACCCGTCAGCCAATGCGCCCACTCCCACATCAGACAACTGACTGGCTCGGATGGTGGTCTGATTGTAGGGGTAGGGGAGAGAGTGAAGTCGACAGCTCAGCATACATTCCTCACTATAAACAATCTGACGCGCTTGAAACTATCACGGTGCGCTAAAAGCCGTGGCTTGGAAGGTTGCCAACTGACGGGATAACTCGGACCGTGTGGTCAGCCCAATGTGTGTTTTGTGTGGATTGGCTGACTGGTGGACTAAAAGTCAGGCTGCAATGGCTCCTTCTTAATGTGACCTTTATGGCACTCCCACTCCGTGGTATCCGAGTCAGGTGTGGTGGTACACCCAGGAGCGGCTCCGGCCGCGCCATCCACCTGCGCCTTCTCCCATCTCCGGTCTTCTTGACTTTGTCTTGACACCGGGCTCAGGTGGGGGAGGATGAGAGTGCGGTAGCTGCAGCGCAAGGCTATTATCACTTACAACTAATTTACGCTCAAGTCACCGTCCCTGCACTACCTTTTGTGGAGCATACGGTGGACCTCGTCGAAATCGACGGTCAAACTATCATGTGCACTGAACTCAAAAAATTGTGAATATTTAAAATGTGCTTTAAGCAAAACTCGAAATTGCTTCTGCTGCAAGTTCATGTTTTCTCAACTTCGTACACACACATGATAGTCGATTCCAACGAGGTTCACCGTGTGCTCCACAGTATTGTGGTACAGAGACGGTGGCTTGCACGTGGATTAGTTTGAAGGGATAGTAGATGTGTGCTGCAGCTACTGCACCCTATCTTCCCTCATCAGTATGTGCCTAGAGTCAAGAAGACCGAAGGAGGGGTCGGGCGCAGGTGGCTGACGCCATGCCTGACTCAGATCCCATGGGGCGTGGTTAACAGCTGCTGGCAATTCCAATGACCTCGCCTACGCGTACCACGTACACGACCTGGCCGCGAAACACAAGCACCAGGATTTCATGCAAAACGGGTTTGGCGGCTCACATTGCACATGTTTGAGAGTGACCGAAACCCAGGCGCACACACAGTCTCCACGAAATCTACCTTCGCCATTACATAGTGGGTGACTATTGTAAAACTGTCCATATTTGGGGTATAAAGTCGTCCCCTAAGCGAAGATCGTTCATTTTATAATTCGTCTTTTTAGTTAGGGTGTATAGCTCATCGGCATTATTGTGAGTCGCAAATGGCAAGATACAATAGCGCGCAAACTACGCCAGTCGCTTGTAGTATGATGATGTCACACAGTTCGACTTTTCGATGAGTGCAGTTTGAAAAAGACCCCAAAAAGCCAGCAAAATGGAACTCTGTTGACAGTCTGATTATTTCTACAGAAAATTCATTCCTGCCTTGGGATCTTTATCAGGTAAAAAAATAGAAAGATTGACATAACCAGCGCAGCAAAGCAGTTAACACACACACACACATGCACACAATAAGCCAACTTACTCCTGAAGTACACTCAGAGCACGGGGAGTTTAGATTGTCAAGAAAACGCGCCAAATTGAAAAGAGCGCGGGAAAGAGGAATGATACTTCTTCTTTTTCGTTCTTTTCTCCTTATCCAGACGCCGGTAAGCCTAGGGGGTGGGGACGACAAAGAGCGCTGATTTCAAAAGATACAATCAGCTCGCTGAGGCTGTATTTTCTGTGAAAAGCACATAAGGTTGTTTTCTGTTTCCTGAAAAGAAGTACTATTCGAGGGACTGCACACAGGCGACAGTGGAGGCATGGGATTGTCAAGATGGTACGCCATCCACACGCAGACTAAAATATGTAATTCCAGAAAAGTGGTTGGATCCTCGTCAAGTTAGGATGGTGGTGGAGCTGGTCGTGAGCTTGGTAGGACTGGAAAGATGGTGTAAATTTGTGACACAGTGCCCGATTGGTTGGCTGGTGGAGGTGCCGAAGGACCTACCCGTGTAGTTGTGTTTGCCGGCGGTGGGTTCGCAGAGAGGTTTCCTGGCAGACGACTGACTTCCACCTCCTGGTTTTGCTGCGGCTGCGCTGGTACGGAGGGGCGCTGCTCTTCATGACCGGGGATTCGGCCAACTGAGACACGATTAGTGCGCTCTGCCTTCAATGCCTCCTTCGGCGGCACCTGAACAAGCAACACGCGGTTGTGGTCGCGCCACCTAACCAGAAGGTCAACATAGAGTCGCCATTGGACGTAGGTGTAGATCAGACCACCGCCAATGCCGACTGCAATGACTAAGAGCTTAGTCCAGAAGGCCCAGCCCATGTTCTGCTCTTGAACTTCGGCGATTACACGCTCGATCAAAACGAAGAGAGACCAAATCACAGTCACGAGGGCGAGCACGTGGAAGGTCACAGAACAGATTAAACGGCGCCGCTCCATTGTCGTTAGGGGCAGTCTTTCCCACTGAAAGGCCAAGAAGTAGCACGACTGATGATAACTACCTCGGAGGAAGAATGCACTTACTTGTTCAAGATTAAGAGAACCAATTAAATGGATAAAGCGGATCAAGTTAGACCTAAGCACAAGGGAACAAGGGCGCCGTGAACTGCTTTACTTTCTGTGTTTGGTAACATGCTAAGACACAGTGCTTACTCATGCAAATTTACAAATGAGCTAGCATAAAGCAAGCCAAAAGGTATGAACTGCAGTGTATTTGACAATGATTAGCCGACCAATCTCTCCGAAACCTCAGCATACAAATAAAATTGTCCCGGTGAACTCGTCTTATTTCTCAAAGTTTCAAACTGTTTATGGATTTCCTATTTCCTCCGTCGTTTTCTTTAGTGACATCTCAGCGACCTCGTATATCAAGGTGAATACTAGAATGGTCACTTTTTATGCGGTGCTTAATAAGTTAATTAGAGGAAAGTTTACCAAAACTGCCAGGAACCGTTCAACCGACAAAATTTCCCATCACCTTTGCAAATAACCAAGCTATTTATATCCAACTTATGTGTACAAGGGGCCTGGATGACGAAGATCTCGACAGTCGTTTAGACAGAATTTCCTTCAGTGGGATGTTTGAAAGATAAACAAAGTTGGCGGTAGCATTAGTCAACGCAATACTCTAAGAAATTTCCATCTGATCCCTAATGAGGCAGACAACAGAATTCAGCATAAGTGTTTGGTTGGCGCGAAAAGCCGACACAGTCTACGATAGCAGCAGGTTGACGGTTGTTTAGGTAAATGGCGGTAGCAGTACTCTATAGGGAATGACTCAGCACGAGTTCCGGTAAGCCAAGAGTTCGTACTTTAACGGATGTGCTCCTCAAGGCGTTTGAGCATAGACATTCGTAAGTAGGACTCTTTCCGCCCAGACGTATTTGGGAAGGAAAGAAATGCGGTCCCTTCTCAGGCAATATTATCAGTCGGGAACCATTCCGACAAAGCCATTTTTGCGTAAGCGTAATTGTGCCAAAAATTGTTTTTTCTAATTTCACTTAATCACATCATCGTAGGTTCGCTGCTGGAAAAATTTCATTCCACAGTCTTAACGATATATCGTAGCAGGTTTTTGAGGTGGATCCACAACTTGGTCTCAGGTTTTGCAAAATCTCAAGTTTGGTATGGCTGACTGATGACGGCTAATAAATCCGAAATGACAATTCTAGTTTCCCTTGTCCCTGACGTTAATGGTATTAGGCTTAAATTACTAGCCATTATGTGGCTGCCGGCAGGGAATGCGAATAAACACCAAGACACAACGGGACGAGCACGTCCAGTGACGTGATAGGTGAGCGTCCCCCAATTATTTTTAATTTACCCGATCGCAACCGACAAGACAATGAGCTCAATGGCCAGGGCATTCGACTTCTAACCAACAAGTCGCGCCTTCGAGCTTACGGTGTTGCAAATCCTGAGGTTGGTTATGTCTGACTGATAACGGCTAATGTGCCCGAAATGGCCTTCCAGTCTGCCTTACCTTTGTCGATAATGTCAGTCCACAAAGATACTTTATTTTCGACAGGGTACAGGACAGCCTTTTGGCGGTGGAACCTTAGTGCTAATCATACACCATACAAATAACTAGCAGTCCGCCTATTTTTAACACGTGCTCGAGAAATTCAAAAATTTCTATAGCAGGTAAGAAAAAACATCAGAAAATTTTGATCGCGGACATGGAGACTGCTTGAGCCAATTAATAGGCTAGTAAGGATCAATTGCTGTCCGTGTAGCGGCTGCTTATGCTAATATTCCTGTCAGCCTTACATCTGCGTGTCAGTACGTTTTTCGCCCTTGCAGGACAAAATTATGCCGTTACGTGTCTTCACATTCTTGTGGCTCCAGTAGCAGGTACTGATCAGAACGACACGAATGGCTGATGTCTTAGTTGCTCTGCAGCTTTGTAGGTCGACCGCTATTCATATTTGATTAGCCGCCCTGTAGTCAGGTCGTCTGGTAGGGACAACCACACCCCCTTCAGAGCGTGTCAGCCCTTGACACATCTGGCGGATAGGTGTGCATTCAGACATGTTTGAATTTTCAGTTTCTATGTGTTTTTTTTGTAGAGACCATGGCAACCATTCACGTATGAGGAAAATGGGAGGCGCTTCTCATTCACACGTTCAGTGACGATGGCTTACGCAAACGATTCTGATTGGAGCATGTCGTATGAGCCTATTTACGTCAAAGCCGGGTGCATTTCACTGCATCGTGCAGATGGATTGGTGTTTCCAGGACTTTCCGAATAGAAATGGGATTCCCCCATATTTTTGGCACCCAAAAAGACCACTGTGTCGCGATTTAGGGTAATCTCGAACCACGTTTACTAGTCATTCACATGGTAAACATCGACAGCTAGCCTTCTAGCAAACCAAAGATCCAACATTTGAAAATGAGTATAGAGGTCACATAGCAAATATAAACGGAGCAGCGTGGTGTTCAACCTGGAAAAATGAGTATTTAACTTAAACTGTTGCCTAGTTGACCAAACATACCAGGTGCATGTATTCCTTAAGGAACTAAGGTATTAAGTAGTTGTACAGTAGACTTTCTATCTAATAAAATGTCAAACGAAATTCGGAAGTGCGTTTTGGATTCAAGCAAATTAGCGAAGTAGGGTTGTAAGATTTATTAACGTGTAGCCTTATCTCAAGATATTTTATTAACGTCAGGATGTCGGTTTCTGAACGAACTTCTATCTGACCGCCTACAGAAGCCATACTCTGCAAAAACTGACAATTTAATTTAGTAGGTTTTTTTCCTATTGATTTTCAACGCCCTGATACATTCAAATATATTTTATAGAATAGATATTTTACCTGTAAAATTTTTTATTGCGGTTATAAAAAGTTTCTAATTATGAGATATTTAAAGCTATTCAGAATTTATCGTATTCGTAAATTTATTAATGTTATCTTTAATGTTTGCGACAGCATCCACATGCATCGCAAAATTTTATTGGCATTATGCGTTTCCGTCTAGTCGGCGTAGGAAAACGTACTATTTTCCTATGCAGCATATAGCTTGCACACCTTGAATAAAAGGGGAACGGTCGATAGGGTTCGAAATTGTTCTGCAATTTAGAACTTTTTTAAACCGAAAAATACCATTTCTTCAAGTAAAACCTTTGAAGAAGTCTTAAGTTGACATCAAAGACGAACAAGAACACTATTATTTGTTAATGTTTTCTAAAAAAATGTGTTTGAATTTATAAAGATATCTAACTTATTGAGAAATTGCATACTAACTAAGTAGCCGTTTTTACGGAGTATGCTTCTTACAGTGGACCGGAATGAAACTTGTTCAAAAGACGGTATGCTAACGTGACCGAAATATCTTGAGGTAAGATACTAAATTATAACCCTACTTAAGTTATTTTTTCGAACCAAAAACACGTTTAAATTTTTTGTTTACATTTCAGGAGATGGGCAAGCTACTGTATGGCACTCGGCCTGACGACCCACACCACGCCCGTTTTCTAGTCCTTAAACTTATCCTAACCCAAGCCTTAACAGTCGCCCCAATCTTAACCCTGACTTTACCTCAGCATTAGTCCTAACCTCCGTATAATTTATCACATAGACCGCTGAATTACAGGTTTTTCCTAAACTCGTACCCTGTTGGGGATGGGGCACGTAAGTGATCCCTACAGGAATTAATTTGTGACCAAGCAGGTTTGAGCGTTTGATCTTGCATGCCGGAGTTAAAAATCAGTTTGAACATTGACTTGAGTCCTCCTTCTCGGCTGTGTCGGATTTTATAACGAGGAGAAAAGTCGGTGAGCAGTTTGCCGCGGGTTGCTACCAGGTAGTCAAACCATCACTGCGGCACCGACGAACAGCAACTCCAACGCAGTGTTTGATCGAGCAATCAGGCAACAGAGCTTCCATAAATGTCTGTCAAGCGGTTTTCGTGTATTATCGTTGCTGAATGCATCCCGCTCTCCTGATGAGTTCGTGCGTGAAGCTCCAAAGTCAAGCAACTAAACCAACAATCGAGTGTCCCTTGTCTTGTGCAACTAACTGCCTTGCATATGCTATCTTCTGCTGGACGTGAACTGGATTCTAGAGTCAGCAGATTTGACTGAAAATCTATAATAATTTCTCCGAATGGATATTTTTCAAAGAAGAGATATTTAAAAAAACAAGTGCCCCGTTGACCAATGATTGTAGAAAGTAGGGCTAAAATGTTACATTGGTTGGGTGATGCCTCCAGCCATAGATATCTAAATTGTTCCAATTGTCCCAAATCAGCTGTCTTTCTAGTCACATGATATTCGAATACTCTCGATTAATTTTCACGACTTTTCAACCATTCACGTGATCCAGTAAACCCAACCGAACCACAGAAGAGCCTATCCAGAAAATCCTGCCATGCTAAATCCGAAACGACAGGATTACGTCCCAGAGGTTTAGCCATTGAGTCATGTGCGACGCCATCATCTGCTGTCGATAAATATGCCCGGGCCAGCGAGTGGTCACAGACCCAACCAGGACAACATTCCAAAGTCAGAGAGACATTGAACCATCGAACATACTCCTTATCTCAAGTTTCATTGCTTGAGAAAGTTTAAATGCACAGTTTTGAGTTAAGAAATGCCCTCACAGGGTTCAGTGCTCGCCATTAATAACTACAATAGCAAGTTCTGTGTCTGCTCCTGCTGATATTTATTGCCTGTCATAACTGGCTGACTAAAGTTAGTAGCATTTCTGGGTTTCAATGAGATTTTTTTTATATCATTTAAAATACGTTCCACATGTCACCACCATGGCAAATTGTTTTTATTATAAGAAATATAGAGTGCAATTTACAAATCCAACAGAAATGGATCTGTATCGATTAACTAGGAGATACAAACGCGCTTGGAAGGTTTTCAGCGCTTTTGTAAAATTTATCCGATATTATCACAAGACGAGGGACTGCCAACCACATATATGGTACTGCAGTTCGCCAAACTGGACGCAGAAATACAAACAGACAGGTTCTGAAAGTCACTTGAAATCGGAGAGAAGGATAGGCGAAGCGATAGGGTGCTAACCTTCAATGAACAGCGTCCGCCATATTTACTGGCACACTTGTGGGTCAATCAGCTGCTCGCTGAGAAGCATGGGGTTTGGTTAAAGATGTATTTCGCAAAACGTTTTCTGTAAAAAACCACCCTAGATCGATAGCAGGAAATTTGACCGGAAGTTGTGCAAGCATCTATCAGACAAATTTATAATAACCTATCAGAGGTCTTTTGTAATGTGCCGAGTATAGTCAGTAGCCTGGGAAGAGTCAAAATAAGTGAGCATCCACGTTGCTCTTTCATGCCAACTGCATAGTGTTTAAAAATACCGTACACATATCTCTGTGCTCATGCATAGGGGAATGGCGTGGCTAAAAAAAAAGTCGTGTCACATTCGGTCATCGTTTGATTAGAGGCAGGCGCTGTGTCATATGGAGAGATCTCTCCAGTAGTAAACACAGACCCATTGTGTGCAGCCACACGTTGGGCAGATGGGTGAGAGAGCCTATTAACTCAACTGCACGAGAGCAAACCGACGGTGGAGCGCGATAACCACCAAAAGACCAGGCATGGGATTTCCCGACTTGGTAAGCCAGACCAGTAAAAAAGAATAACGGAGCCTAGCAAAGTGTTATGACAAAGGGACAGTCTAGGAAAACTTTGAAGGCAAAAGTTCTATTAGGTGTGTTCGTTCAGTAAATCTGTCTAAGCGGTCTCTCGTCTGAATGCAATAATATGTTAACAGATGTGGGTATGCCTAGATCTGGAAATTCTGCATCCCAGACTGCATTTACACGTTTTTTTTAAGCTGAGGAGCGCTCGAGTCAGATTTAAGATGAATGAGATCGTAAGAGCCACACTGGACAACATCTATGCTTATTCAGAGGTTAGTTTTTTCTAAATTTCTACCACTAGATGGTGTGGAGTTTCTGGTTGAAGGTACAGCGGATGATCTAGGTACAATTATTACAGAATTTGGAAAACTGCAGACCAGTCACTAACTTATATGAACCAACTAACCTGATGGGCCTAAAATGTTAAGACAGGCACCTGTTTTTCCTCAAAGACTCTTCCACCTGCGCTACTGTTTCATTTTCTATTGGTGCAGACTGTGGATGTCTGACGTCACGTGCGGCTTACGTCCAACCAGTCTTCTGTGACTGCAGAACAGAAGCAGGCAGTTATTTTATTTTGGAGTGCTGGGTTTAAAACTCACGTAGGCGATCAGATCGAGACTATTTGATTGACACTGTCTGCCCTGTAGACAGTGTTTACGGCAGGAGCTCTCAGACACGTATATTAGGTATTGTTGCGATCGAAATGCCAAAAAGCAACGATGGAAAAAATATGCCAACTCAGGGCATATAAGGCGGATCTAAAATATATATTAAGGTGTGTGTGTCAGTCGCGGGAATGCGAAGCTTCGAACGCCAGGACATTTTATAAGGACGAATCGGTGTACGAAAAACCTAGCGTGTCTCCGACAGGCATACTCAATGTGGAAGAGTAAAGCCCGACCATAATTTGTTTCCTCATTCAACAGGTGGTTTTCTAAATTCTGTTGCTTACGTTAGATTTTGAGTAAAACTTACACGGCGAAAAAAATAAGTGTCCTAGAATAAAATGGCCTCCATAGTAAAGTGTACCGGCTAATAAAATGACGACTTCAGTCAAGTATCCTGTGATAGACTACAAGAAAGGAGTGCAAATACATATTTTAAATAGCAGATATTTTGACGATATTCTTTGCGATTTCGTTGTTAATTGCAAACAGCGGTCAAGGCTTTTGTGGCTCCATGAAATAATCTGTGCTTGGTCTTCAATCCGACGGCTTGTGGCAAAATATAAAGGAGATGTGTCTCGCTACACTTGTAAAGAGTTGCAGGAAACTCGAGCGCAGTTTCAACCTAGACGTGCTCTCACTTAGGAGACGTGCAATGTTAATGAAATGATAAAAATGCATTCATCGGCTAAACAGCGAAGGTTCATTGCATAGGACCCAACCGAATGTCCCTTGCTCACAGCACAAAGGAGGCTCGGTTGAAATAACAAACAGGTAAAACGTAGTTGCTATTTGTGTTCTTCGGTTTTTATGGGATGTCGAATAGAAAGCCAAAGTGGGCTCGAGTGGGAAAGCCCTCGAAATTACAGCGATTGACGAACCGCTCCTAGTTGCTATAAAGATTACTTTTATGCCAATGTGAACTTAAGTCTGGATTATAGAAGAACAACCAGCAGATGTCATAAATGCTATTGTTCAGGATTTCCTTAACCAGAGCAACCGAAGAACGATACGAAGGTGACACTGATTTTTGGACTAAGGATCATTTTGAACTCTTTAGACCAACCACCTGCCGGGTGGAGTTCTAGACACACACACGATGTCCACCGCATGCTCCACAGAAGGGTGGTGCAGGGACGGTGACTTGCGCTGCATCCACCACACTCACTCATCGTCCCCCACTTATGCCCGGTGTCACTACACAGTCAAGAAAACCGGAAGTGGAAGAGGGCACAGGTGGCAAGCATGGCCGGAGCCGCCACTGGGAGTCCCATCACACCCCCATGTTCGAGATTTGTTATTGGAGATGCGCGGGAGATGCGTTCACAGTGCGGGCATGTTCGCAGGACCTGGGCATCGACGATTTTGGTCCAGGGCACTGGTGACTTTCGTGCCGCTATGTTGGCCTTGGCGGTGACGATCCGGTTGGCCTCATAGATTGCTGAACCAGTCTTCACGGATCTTCTCCATGCCGGTCTATTCTAGGCGAGATCCTCCCAGGTCACCGGGTTAATATTCATTTGCTTCAGGAAAGTCTTCAAAGTGTCCTTGTAGCGTCGTTTTTGACCTCCCTGTCGGCGAGCACCTGTAGCGACATCTCCGTAGAAAAGTCGATTGGGTAGTCGTCCATTCTCACCAGGTGGCCGCTCCATTGCAGTTCCACTTGCCTAAGCATGGCATAGATGCTGAGGATTCCGGTACTCCAGGACTTCCGTGTCCGGGAACTTGTCTTGCTATCTCAGCTTCAGTATTATGCGAAGGCAGCTGAGATGGAAGTGATGCAGATTCCTGGCTTGGTTCGAGTAGACGGTCCAGGTTTCCGCTCCGTAAAGGAGTGTCATCAAGACGACGGCCTTGTACATCTTCAGTTTGGTGTTCAGGTGAATACCGTGGCGATTCCACACGGAGGCCTGCAATGGCCGAAGGCCTGACTAGTTTTGGAGATCCGTTGGGCAACCGTCATCGATTCTCGTGTTGCGTGAGCGTGCTTCCTAGATAAGCCGAAAGGTTTCCACGTTTTGGAGTTGAGCACCGTTGACATTGATTCGGAGAGCATCGTATTCCGCGCTGGGTGGTGGCTGGTGCATGACAACCATTTTGGCTGTACTCATTGTTATCCAAAATTGGCGAAGCCTACGGTGAAGTGGTCCATGCTTCTTTGCATGTCCTCCTCCGTCACAGTGTTAGGGGCGCAGTCGTCCGCGAAGAACAAGTCATGGACTGTAGTCGTAGACACGCGCGTTGAAGCCTGTATACGCCAACTGTTGCGAAGGTTCCCGTCAGTTCTGTGGGCGATGCGGATCCCAGGCTGCGCATCACGGCAGGCGTCCATCAGCATAGCAGAGAACATGAACATGAACAGGCCAATAAGCAGCCCTGCTTCACTCCGTTGGTCACTGCGAATGCTTCGGATACCGTTCCGTTGTCAGTGACGCGCGCCGTCATCCCGTCATGAAGCTGACGCACCATGTGCACGAACCGCTCAGGACAGCCGAATTTCTGCGTGACTTTCCACAATCCGTCACGATTCACCGCGTCAAAGGCTTTCGTTTGATTCATTAAATTAGTGTAAAGGTTAGTTCGCATCTCCTGGCACTTCTCACACAGCAGGTAATCTGATCAACTATAGGATCAGTTAGCTAGACCCCTTGACTGGCGCACGATATCACGATCATTTACGGCCGTAGGGAGGTGAGGGAGGTGCATCAAACGCGTTGTGTAACTTCTGTGATAGTTCATTGTCACGAATGGGGTGAATATGCCAGTCCCAGCTTTCTGCTGCAAAGATGCTGAAGACGTGACCACTAGAACAGCAGATAGATCAGTGTAAGCTTCCTGGCTCTTACAGGAGTCCATCAGCCGAGACTATGTGAGTGCCACAATAAGCGAACACATGAAGAGCCGGCTGGACGCAGGTCAGCAATCCTGCGTAGTTTACCGAATTCCATGCCATGACTATTCCTGCCATTATATAGGCCGGAAAAGACGAGGGCTCGGTCCGCGAATAATCGAGCAAAAACGGGCCATTCGAAGGGACGACCCACTGTCTCAAGTTGCTACTCGCAAGCTGCAGGAAGGCTACGAGTTCAACTCCGCGATCACACAGCTACCGGCAAGCTGTCAATAATACGGGACGGGAACTGCTAGACTCCAACTCCATCTGCAGACGCGTCGATCTATCCCCTCCTGTTATCACGCCCTCCGCCCACGCAGTTAAGTGTCGCGGCCCACGTCCCAGCTAAGGATTCACGTCGTCCCCACGCCACCAGACCACTGTTATCCGCAGAGGGCTGTGGCCTTTAACATTTTTTGAAAAAAAAAATATGTGAGGTCAGTTCTACGAGGAATGCAGGGCTCAACCAGATTACTGCTTGAAGGAGGGAGTCGCAGATATCTGTGCTGCGAATCACCAAAGGAGTGTGTACAGCTAAGCGTACTTATGCTGGTATCTGATGCTAATTTCTCGCTCTTGGTGGTGAGACCACCAAAGTGCACCAAGACGGGATGTCAGCTAACTTTGTTTTCTTTGCTGGCACGCTCTCTAAAGTACAATCAGCCCTTAAAGATTGTAGGTTTGAACTCGTGTTAGGTTTGGTGTCAGGTTTGGTCCTCAAGCGGGTCATTTTTTCGAATGAGTAGTGTGGTATTCAACAGACTGTTCATGTTTGGTGCACTGTCTGACAGAAGGCGGGCAATGTTTGGACGTCTGAGACAAGTGAGTGTCATATACCCCCCTCAAAGCACACATTTTGCAAAGACTGAACTAAAAAGGCAGGTCCGAGAATTCACCCTCCTGGCTGCGATGGACATGCTTGGCAGTTAACAGCAGAACACAAACAATAAATAAGGCTGTTGTTGTTGTTGTTGTTGCTGTCTCTGGATTAAGAGCAATGGTATCCTCTACCAAAATGGAAGATAGCAATTTACCACTCACACTTTTCCAAAAACACCGCAATTATTAGAGCAAATGGAGACGGTACGCAGGTGGGAGCCGTCTTACTGATAATGAGGTCACTTGTATCGCGGCGAGCTCTTCTGATATGACACGACGCTCTAGTAGGAGATGGCACAGGCAGGCCTTGTGGGTTCCAGGCACATTCTGGAGAACCCTAGAATTCATCTACCCTAGTTGCGATTGTGTTGTTGACGTCTTACCTAGCAACAAGCGACCTCTAACACCATTTGTCCAACAACAGTTAAGGCTCCGGCAATAGGCGTTTGGAGTTCACGTTAAATAAAAGAGGGCTTTTCAGAAAAATAAAAATGTACTCTTGATTTTTCCCGTTTTTAACACAAAATCAATCCTGATGTCAATCTCATCCAGCAACCAGCAGCTTTGATGCCGTAGAAATTCACAACTTAATCCGTTGAGGAACTAAGAGAATATTAGCACAATGCGAAGCAAAAGGAACTTACGGAAGTTGCAAATACGGAGAAAATGAAAATGGAAACCATACTCGTGAACTGTGCGTGCCGGTATAAACCGAAATACGTTCTAGCAAGGTGGGTATCAAATTTCAGCATCACTTGCTGCTTTTTGCAACGGTACGCAGGACTTATGATCAGGTGAGCGACCGATAGTTCGACTCGAAGCAAAATGCACACCAAGATGCCTATGGCACTCAGACGGAAAATTTCAAAAGCCTTTTATTCATCAACGGTAGGTCCCGCGAAGAAGGAGACACGATCACTGGAACAGTAGTCTCCACTATAACCGAGTTTGATTAAACAAACGCACTAGACTGAGATACGTATGCTAGTAGTAACACCCACAAACCACGGTTTTCGGCAAACCGGTCCCATGTGTGAACCTGCAGCTTTCAGACTGTATCAATCTACTTATATTTTCTGTCGCCTCTCCTATCTTCATATATATATATATATATCAGCACGAGTACAACTCTATTTTCCGACGAGCCCTATTTTCTTCACTATATCATCTCGGAATGCACTCTACCTCAGCTATTCAATATATATATAAGTCAAACAAGTGCATGACACTCACTGATGTGGTTAGGATCGCACTCGATCCCATTCTGTCCGGCTACCCGCCAGCTAGCCACTGGCGATAAACGAACGTTGTGTCATAAGACACATGCCACATATAATGCACACGTATGTTGCTAAAGATGCAACAGGCAAGACGTAGACAGCTGTTTCACGGTTGTTACCGATCATCAGTAAGTCATATGCCTTGTGCAGTGAGGTATATACAAGTCGAACAAGTGCATGACACTCACTGATGTGGTTAGGATCACACTCGATCCCATTCTGTCCACCCGCCAGCTAGCCACTGGCGGTAAACGAACGTTGTGTCATAAGACATATATATATATATATATATATATATATATATATATATATATATATATATATATAATGGTTCCAGTTGATCGTTCAAGGTCCTTGATTTTAGCGAAGTGTAGCCCCCGATATTTTTCGTAGCCTACCAAGAATCGGAGTTTGTGATAGTTTGAGCAGCTGTACTAGGTTTCGCAGACCCGTGTCAATATTTGCACCGGTCTTGTGAATATACACACCGGTGTATGTCATTGTTCTATTGTACTCCGTGGAAACCTTAATTGGTTCTGTCTTTACAGTTAGAGAGGCAACAGTTGCCAGCGGCATGGGTAGGACACGGGAATAGGAAAATAACTCTCCGAGTAATATAGAACGCCTTGTGGAAACTACCGAATCATAAACCTAACACTAAAACGTAAAGCAAAACTTTATCCTTACTCCTTAACTTAACAAATCTCCTTTTAAAGTTAGCGTAAGGCCCTCCCCTGAAATAGAAGTGTGCCTATTTCCGTAACTTGCCACTGAATGCTTACTTAACGCATTTTTCGCTGTTCGGAATTTTAGTAAGACAATGCTGGTGCATTGAGAAACGCTCACCAACGCGCGTTCAGGTGTTCCAGACCCGGGCTTCGCCTCTCTTACATACTTGTGATTCGGTAAGGTCAGGACAACGAGTGAATGCCTGTGAGGACATGATCGAGAGTAGTCTGAATGCAGTCTTATGCGCTGCGGTCAATTTTGAGTGATTAAAAGCATACGCACATGCTTCGACAGTGTCAAGCGAAAAGAATCACCATTATCTCAGGATGCGCGCGCAGGCAGTAGTAGCGAGTTTAATCGACACTTCAAAATTCCAAAGCCTTCTGATTGCAAAACAAGGCGAACAGATGGAAGTCCAGGACCTGGCTTAGTTGCACAGTCCGCTCATGCTTGACATACACGATCTAGTCTACGAGCACGAGGTTTTACCAGGTGGTCCTGATCTCATGAAATTGAGATGTGTCATAAAGGTCCTAGAGTAAAAGAGAACTACTGCAACGTGAATTTCTGTCCAAATGGGAGCCGAAGAACACGTCAGCTAGCAATCTTTTTGAGTCAGGGTTCTTTAGTGTGTTGCGTAACATTTATTGGTAGATAACGCTTATATGCCTCCCGAGCACAGCATAAAAACACGATCCGCCCAAACTACCGGTGACCACGTGGTAAATCCCAGCGAGATTGCGGTCAGAACAAGGACACTTAGAATATACACCCGTCCCGTGATTTCGCGCGAAGTGAGGGACGTTTCTATTCCCGGGTGGGAGGGAGGGCACTTTTAATGTCCCCAGTTCAGTTACGCCTAATGCGCGATCGCGACGGGGAATCATTAGTAGTTCCAACTTCAGGATATCAAAAAAACCAGGATGAGGCTGCTCTTTTTCAGATTTTGACATCAATTTACTAGCAATAAGCGCGAAAACTCAACTACTTCCGCGTCAAATGTGGCCGACGAAATGCCTAGCATGATCCGGGATCATCAGCATTCACGCCATGCTGAGAGAAACGTAACAGTGAGGGGACAGCTACTGTCTGAGGATAGACGACGAGCTATTACCCAAAAGGACACTTCAACAGAGATGTCGATAAGGGTAGTCGCCAACAGAGAGAACAAACACCGGTACAAAGACACCGTAAGGAACTCTAAAGCGCTTGCAAATCAACCCAAATACATGGAAGTGCCTCGCCCAGGACCGAACGACCCGGAGAAGGTCAGTGAAGACTGGCGCAGCAATCAGACGGGATCGCTTACGTAAAATTCAAAAGAGTGACTCGGAAGTCACAAGTGTCATCGATCCACAACGCCAACATCCAATCTTCTGCAACTTACTCACGCTGCTAGCGAACATTCAGAGCGGATCGATCTCGTTGATCACCTGCGGAACCAATGCAGCGACAAACCGGTAACCCTAACAGCTGCCTCTACAAAAACCCCTGCCGAGACGCCCCACAGAGTCCACGACGTCGACCGCCCGAACCACCGGTGATCACGCTCCCTATGCCCCCGGCGCGATCGCTCGCCATTACCCTCCATAGTTCTTTCAACAATCCCCGTGACGATGACCAACACCAACGACGCGTCTCCCACTCTGGACGTCCAGTCAACCATCAATCTCACCACCACCACCACCCCGCCAACAACAATGTGGACTCGATTCAAGCCTGCCTTCAGTGCAAACGCACATTCATTTCACGCATCAGCCTAGTCGGTCACGCGTAAATCCATCACAGTGACCGTCGGACCAATGCCAGCAGCCCCGACCTGCACTCCGCCTCCACGTTCCGCACTCCCCACGCACATTTTACTCGCCGTAAGGGCCTATGCGCTCACATGCGTATCCACGTAAGCGGAACTCATCGCAATAACGACATGCTAAACACATCTGACACATCCGACAATGCAGCACTAACAATTCGCCATCAAGCACTATCTGCATCAGCACCGCAACCGACGCTGCAGATCCCAACCTAGTCTGCCTACAGTGCCACCGCACACGCACATCATGCATTCACCGATTGGTCACCTGCGCATCCATCACGCAATGACTAGCGAATCAGTGCCAGGAGCACCAACGATGTGAGCACCCATCACATCTGCCTCAACTGCACGCATTAGCCTATCCGGCCATATGCGCGTCCATGAAAATCTGTGGTAGAAGACAACCAGCCATAACACATCACCATATATCTCCTCACCAGCACCGTTACCACACATGAACACGCTCAACATCACGCATCAAAGGCGAAAAATCGGCACATCTCATGTAAATGCGGAGTGCTTTCTTCAGATCCTTCTCTGTGTGGCTGCATGCGTGATCCGTGCAGTTTGCCCCCTTTGTGTGAAATCCTGGTGTGTTGTGCTTGGGGGACCAGATCATGTATCAGGAGCAGAAGGTCTGCTCTTAGCTCCGTCAACCACCTCTCTTAATCTCAGCATCAGTTGACTGGCTGGAGAGAACAGTCGACTATTAGACGGATTTGAGCAGAATAATTGACAACCCACCAGAGAATAGTACAGTGAGCTAAAAGTCATGACTTAGAAGGTTGTCAATTGACGGTATAACTCAGATCTTGCGGTCAGCCCCTTGTGTGTGCGTTTGTGTGGAGTGGCCACCTGGTGGACTGAGATTCCGGTTGCAATGGCTCCTACTTAATGCCAGTGTGGTGTCATGTTTGGGTGCGGGCTTCCGCAGCAGCATCTCCCGCCTCCAGTCTTTGGTCCTCGCACCGGGCCCAGGTCGGACAGGAGGAGAGAGCTTGTATTAGATGATGTACAAACGTACTTCCAGCAAATCACGCGCAAGTCACCGTCTCCAGGTCAGCATTCTCTGGGAACATACGGGGGACAGCATCGGCAACGACGGTTAAACTGTCATAGCAGCCAATCAACTGCTAGGTAATGAACAAGCTTTTGTATATATTAGACCATTACCGTAAATCACCATCATCCTGGCCCTTATCTCAAACCTAAGCCCCACCTTCATCCTAAACCTAATTTCGCGGAATTTGGCGCAAAGCTACATGTAAAGTGGGCGGTTCCTGGTTCCATGTCCTGGTTAAGCTCTCATAAAAGTCATCCTGCACATGCAGAAAAATATGCTTTTTTGTACTCAGTGCGTGGAAAAAAAGTACAGCTCCTTCAAATTTTGTATTTGAAGAAAATATATCGTTCGGTTTTGAAAAGAATTCTAATTATGTGATTTTTAAGACCGTGAGGCATTCATTAATAAGACGGCATATCCGTAAATTTCTTCATCTTGCTCTAAAGTATACAACGTGATCCATATGCATTGAAAAAGTATACGAGAATTATGTGATCTCTTTCTCCTAGCCTACAGAACTGCCGATATCGTCGGCAATGACGGTCGATATGCCGACCGTGCCCTCATTATACGGCACGCGGTTAGTCAATGCGAACAGGGAGGGTGGGGGTGTAGAACAGATCCAAATTTCCACCGTTCTCATTGATCCCAGCGATAGTTGGTTGCCCCGACCAACTCGCACCTTCAAATCTTTTTGCAAGTAGGTTCACTCGGTAAGGCAGGGTGTAGGCAACTTTATGTGACGGTTGACAGAGCGGTAACCTTAGCCCCCAGTCTTCCTACACCTGTCTCGATGTCTAATTATCACCTCAACTTACAACTCCAACACGTGGCCGTCGTGGTGGCAGTTGAAAAGGCCACCTTCTTGCCTAATCTCCAAAACACCTCTCTCCGTATTCGCGCCTTTCGGCTGCTGTATTTGGAAGTCCATCTGATCGAGCGGGCAAATGTGATTATGGGATTTGTGCGAACGGGAGTCCAGATGAGCCGCCGTGAGATCTGTCTGGGCCTGCTGCTTATCACTTTCAGTTCAAAAGACAGACCAACGCCTGTTAGCCCATCCAACAATCAGTGACAAAAGCCCCACCCAATAAAAGGGTAGCTAAGTTATGTCCAATGTACAATAAATTAACGTAGAAAGAAAGTCGAGTATGGTATGCATATGTATAAAATTGGATTGGTTCCTAAATTATATTAATTAAGCTAGTCTGACAGGAGCACCGAGCAGCCGGAGTCTATCAGCGAGTCATACGGGATATCCGGATAAGAGATTACACATCCCTTGATGAACGCTCACCGATCGTTTACGGAACTCGCTCGTCCCGTTCTGCCTTGGCTCTCATTCTCGAACCCCGCCAACAGTCGCACTGCAGCTAGTAGTAGTAAAGACAGATGACTAATATCGACACAGGCAAAGGAGACTGGAATGGCCATTTCTGATTCATTAGCCGTCATCAGCTAGTCATTACCAACCCTAGAACTCCAAAACTCTAACCACGGAGCTATGGCCACGTTTTCTTGCCAGTTTAGTTCGGGAAAATGGAAATTCGTTGATGAACGCTCACAGATCCATAACTGAACTCATTCGTCCCGATCGGCCTTTGGAGGTCATTCTCGGAAAACTCAGCAGGTTTTACGGGATATCTGAATCGCAGGAGCAAAAGGTCACTCCACGAGCCCTGCGGTAATTGGAAGGATACTCCCGATGAGCCTTACCTGGCATCCGTGAGCCAATAGCGATTTGCGGATATTACAAATATATAGGAAATACCAGTCCGTACCCTCCTAGCCAGCCCGCCTTATTAAAGTCGGCCAGGGTGAGTCTACTCGCTTAGAATCTGAGAAGCACAGGTGCTCTCCGACATGGTGAGTGACAGAAATTATGGGAGATTCTGCACCACTACGAGGTTAATTACTCAGATGGAGATTACAAATAAGCAGAATATTTCTTTTAAAAATAAAAAAACTCGTGTAAAGTGCTTTACTAGGTGTAACGTAAGCCCTCGTCTTTTTTAGTCAGAGTGAAGTGTTTACTACTTAGCTTATTAGCTTCTTCTGAGTGGACAACCGCAAATACAGGGTGGATATTATTAGTATTATTATTACCAGCGACCAAATATATCATACTGAATGAGGTGTGTTGATGTGCGTTTGCGGTCCTATTATCCCAATGCGGGTCGCGTTTTCGGCGCAAAAATCGAATGCCCCAGGAAAAAAACCGACTTGGGAGGGGGAGTGCGTAGCCACAAAGAGGGCGGTTGGCAGTGCACGAGAGTGTGCTCAAAAAACGAGGTTGTTTACTTATTTTTTTTGTTATTTCGGACAACGTCTTAAAAAGATTAATCTCCTTCAAAATACTCTCCAGTAGATGCTATGTCCTTGGCCCCACCCATTTTCCACCGTTCGAAACAGTTCTTATGGTGATTTGAGGTAAGGTTGTTAAGCGCATCCGGGGGTGTTTTCGTAACCTCTCCTTCGTTCAGAAAACACTGTCCCTTTAGGGTTCTATTCATTCTTGGGGGATACGACGAAGTCGTAGGGGGCTAGGCCGGGCTAGGAAGGATGGTGGGAAACTGGTGCCATGCCGATGTCGGCATGAACCGGTTGATTTTGAACGGTCTGTGGGCAGGCGCGTCGTCATGATGGAGTAGCCAGTTCCACGAGCAACACAAATCCTACGGCTCAGCACATTCGCTTCAACACTTGCAGATAGTAATGTTGGTTCACTGTGGTTTCATGAGGAACAAATTCAACGTGGACGAAAAAGAAAACCATTGTGGACGCGTTGATCCTCAAGTTTGTCACGGTGTCCGTCGCTATTGTTTCTCATGAATGCTACCTGACCAACTGAGCAGGAAGCGTGTCCAGTAAACGTATCTGACGGGAGAGAGTACACCCTCGTAGAATGTGCTCTCAATAGATTCTACGCATTCTGATCGCCAGCTCGGGCTGCAAAACGTAATTAAAATCTCAACAACTGGCTCGAACAGAGAATCTTTTTGCAGTCCTCACCACTCTTTGTATTAATAGCGCTTGTGCTAGCCGTAGTGACGCCGTGCACTGACTGAACCTAACTATACAGGACCACAGACGAATGAGTAAAAAGCCGCTACATTCGTCTACTCAATGAACGAAAATGCCAACCGCTTCAGATTGCCTACTGATTCCTGGTGCGTGCTTGAGTGGTTATTTAGATAGGCAAGCGCAAATACCACTACATATTAATGAGCGAAACACTGCGTGTATGCGCGCACAATCACCATTTCGAACGGCTGTACTCTACACCAGTTGCGCGATAGCGAGAGAAGGAGCAGAAGGGGAGAGTGAGGTGCGCTTTTTTTAGCACCCTGTCACCGTCAGGCGTGGTTATCTCTCCGAAAATGCAAACGCACACTAGTACATGAATCCAAAACATATTTTAATTTTCCAATATTATTGTGCAAAACGTCGGTCTCAAAGTTATTGCTCGCCAGAGTTATATACGAATTCTCAACGCTCATAAATAATAGTACCTGGGGTTTTGTATGACTAACTGATGACGGCTAATGAGCCAGAAAAGGCTCTTTCAGTCTCAGTCGTCTTTTTTAGCCCTGTTAATATGCCTATTATGCTACTAGCTGCACTCCCACTTCGTGGGATCCGAGCCAGGTGTGATGGTACGCCGAGGGCCGGCTCAGGCCGAGCCAACCACCTGCGCCCTCTCCCATCTCCGGTCTTCTTGACTCTGTCATGACACCGGGCTCAGGTGGGGGAGGAGGAGAGAGTGCGGTAGCTGCAGCGCAAGTCTACTATCACTTTAAACTAAATCACGCGCAAGTCACCGTCCTTGCACTTCCCTTCTATAGTGCATACGGTAGACATCGTCGGACTACGACGGTCGAACTGTCGTATACTACTAGTCGCCGTGGAACTGCTGGCGGGGCTCGAGAAGCTGCCCGAAGGCAGAACGGGACGAGTGAGTGCCGTTAACGATCGATGAGCGTTCATCAATGACAGTACTTAATTGTTTGTTTTGCCCTCTGTCTATTATCACAGCGTTTCCAGTTGATTTAAATCTCACCTGTGAAACTGCTAGTTGTCGAGGAGTGTTGAGTCGCTCAGCTCAGCATCACGCTACACTTGCAAGGCAAATGATCCCACAGACGAAATTATGTCTCCTGTAACAATGTCAGTCCTCCGTGGGCGCCACATGGCCACTTCTTCTGGTCCACAGTTCGCCAGCGCAGGAGCCCATGAAGCGGCCATCGAGGAGCGCTTGTTTGTGGTGGGATGGTGGTGTTTTTAGCGCACTGGATTCTGATCCATGTTTGAATTTAGCCTAAATAATGACATGCTGTTGTGCTGTGGAAATGGGGAGTCATTAGGGGGCAAATGTAATCAAAAAAGTCCTTATATGCATGCAAACGAAGCTGAGATCCCGACGGTACGCTGTGCTGTTTCAGCACGGCCCTGCCACTCTACCTTCTTAGTCAACTTGCTCCAGTAACAGATCATAAATCCGTCTGTACGCCGACTGTGTGTGTGGATCTGAAATTGAGTCCTGGAAAAAAGAGATGGCTGATTCACACTTCGCCTCGGCCGAGAATTAATAGTGTGATCGGTGTGTGACACAGGCTTAGACTTCTGATTTGACCTTTGCACCGGCAGCTAAAATGCACACGTACTCCCTAAACGGGTCGCATGGTAGACGCACTGGACCAACATGGGGGCCAAATTAGGGTACGGCAGGCGTTATTATTATTCCGGGTAGGTGGTCCCATAACAAATGCCGATTACGGGGGGAGCGCGCACCAAACACGGTCACGCGCAGGTGCCGGATCAGGTACTATTATTTACTTATTATGAGCGTTAAGAATGCGGCCAATGCATGGTCTTATTTAACCATGTGCGCATCCATGAACTATTTTACGAAACCCTACCATCCCGAATCGATCATCTCCCCCTAAACCTAGTTGCCCACGCAAACATCCTTAGGCTACATATGAAAGATTACGTTTCGCCCGATTATGCCCTTTGGGCGCTTAAAATAAAAACATTTATTGACTGTGATTTATCTGAGATGCGGTCCCATAACAAATGCGGCACATTGGGGATGTGCGTGTTCAAAATTGGCATGCGTGAATGCAGGCTCACGCGGCACCCCGCTCTTCCACTCCGTGGGAGATGATTCACCTGTGCCCGACACCGCCTTCGGCCTTCTTGACAGCGGGCAAAGGCGGATTAGGGAAGAGAGATTGCAGTAGATGCAGGGCAAGTCTACTATCAGATAAAACTAATTTTCGCACAAGTCACCTTCTCTACATAACCTCTCTGTCGGTCGAACTGACTGGGCACAGAGGCTTAAGTACAGTCAGCGTTCTAGCCAACTGAGATACGAGGCCTCAATTGGGAGCCGTGAGTTTAAACACACTTGGTTCAAGTTACCCACCCAGCCTACGGCAGCGTATGGATTCCACCAATTCTGATACAGCAAGCTAACTGTCCAAATAGGATTTCCTAATCAGTCAATCTAAAATCTACCAGATGACTACCAGGCAGGCCTGTAGATTAATATCACCCTAATAATGCATATAATAAAGACAGAAGCGGTGGATTTGGCTATATTGGGCTATATTGGTCCTTAGAGTCAAAGCTTTTGCAAATAAGAGAATACAATTTATGTGGTTCTGAGGAACGAACTTAATTATAAACAACTACTTGCCACCTAGAGATGAAAAATCATGAAATTCGGTGAACAATATTCCGACGAGTTTGGTGGTTCTCACTCGTCTAGCACTTTGTAATATGCTAATGCTTGAAATATCCTTTGAGGTAATACTTAACATCTGAATTTCCAGAATTTTATATCTGCAGATTACATGAAATTTTCTTTGCACCGTTACAGGTGTGCAAGCGTAGCTTACCCTATGAGGATTGCAGGGCCTGCATGGTCGTACCTGGATTTCCGCAGTGAATCACTCATAAAATCTCGTTTAGGGGAAAATGTTAGTCGTGAGCATCGAATGCAAAAATAGCGCCAGCATTTTTAATTGGCCGTACGCCATGCAGCACTTTTAGTAGGTACCTTTGTCTTTTACATTTTTTTCCTTTTTTCCTTAGGTAATGTCCTTGACTGGCAGGAGACATTCCACGAGGGTATCAAGATGAGGCTACTGTGTTTCAAAATCCACACCATAGTGGGGAATAAACGAGTGCATCGTTTCCTACTGTAATATGGTGGCATATCTAATCGCCTAACCTCCTAAATAAGCGAATAAAAAAGTACTAGCGTAGAGATCGATTATGTGGCCAACCAGACAGGAAAGAGGAATGGGGAAAGCCTGTAATTCAGGTGGCTTTACGCAAAATTCCAGGAAAATTATGGTTTAAGGTGACGTGTTAAATTCGGGATTAGGGCTAGGGTTAAAATAAGGTTAGCATTCAGGGTGGGAGTATGGTTCAGGTTAAGGTTTGGGATAGAGTTTTTATTTGAATTAGGAAACGGGAGTAGGTATACTTCCTGGACGTTGGCGCAATGTAACCTGTATTGAATGACTGGCTGATGACGGCTGATAAGCCAGAAAGTGCCATTCGTGGTGCAAAGGCAGTCGTCAGATCAGTAAGCCGGAGACTTCAAATGGCTGTTGGAGAGGGGTGGGGGTGCGGCAAAGACAATGGCGAGAGCTTCATTGACAAAGCACCCACACGACACTAGATGAAAGACCAGCCCTTAAAATCCTCTTACACGCAAAGACAACAGCGCCTGAGGTCACCGCGATACAGAAATGGAAACCCCAACAGCCCAACCAGTTAAGAGAAGTGGAAGTAGTCTAATGGGAGGAAGATAGTGATAAGCCTGTCTGGATTCCTGGTTTCATTGGACCTACCCGCACGAAGCATTTAACTGGTTATTCAATTATGGTAAAATTGACAATAATATTCTTACAGTTAATACTTACATTACTCTAGCTAGACAGACACAGCTTGCAGCCGAAAGTGAAATCGTTAAATTTGAGGATGTTGTTGCCTTTCATTTCATTCAGATGTTTATTATTATTTACAGTTTTCTGGACAAAAAAAGTATTATTTTAGAGCTAGCGATTACTCTAGTTTAGGTTAGGGGGTCAGCATAAGTAAAAGTATTTTAAATATGTCTTATGCTAACAGCGAAGAAGAAACCTAGGAAGGAGTTTTGAAAAAAACCAAGGTTAGGGTGTGGAGTTAGCACTCAACGAGCAGAGAGTCCGGGTTGAGTTTGGCGACGACTAACAGACCAGAAATTGCCATCCCAATCTCCCTTGTCCCTGTCTGTATTTCGTCTCTTCATATATGAGTGGTTGTTATGCAAATGACTGCAGACAGAGTGTCCCTAACCTGACCAATGACGCCGTTTGAACCAAGATAGGAAATATGATCTAAGAAACCTCGTAGGCGCCCCCATCGCGGTCATATCTCCTTGAGAGTTTAGGCTTCCCAAAAGGCTAGACCAACACGCAGGCCACCTTTACTCATGCCGTGCCTAAGCGGGGTTTTATTTAGCCGGTGTGAATTCTTAATTATTTTGTACCGGTCTGTGACACCTGTTGGGCGGAGACTAAATCAACCTAACCCACTACTTCCAATGCCATCCCCATTAGGCCGAGAGGCTCAAACGACTGATACTTGCGCAAACTTCTTTCAGGAAATGCAGTCTATTGTTAACTATAATACATCACATACACATAGAACTATCGCGATTATGATAATACGCAAATCTGAAAATTACTAACTATAATGGTAACGCTGTCTTACAAAGGACGAAGGTTTATGAATGTAAAGACTCTTTTTTTAAGATGGTTTATGTGGTACTCGCACATCCGTGAGATCCGAGACTTCCCTCTTTCTTTTATTTTTGGATCGTGCGGAGTTGAGGACCAGGTCATGTGTGTTGCATGCGTATATGAGCTATTTCAATTGGTCAGCCATGTCTATACATAGAAATGACTTTTGCAGACAGTGCGTGTGTGATGACACAGACACTTTAGAACTCCATGGCGTTCGAGCTATGGACGGTTACTTTAGTGAGGCATAAAATATCTACATCAAGGATGGAATAAGAGCTCTAATTAAGGAAATAGATTAGGGATTTAGGGCTCATATACTAAGGAAATTGAGAGGCTGGGTTGGCGGACCGAAGGCCTTCTACTGCTTGGCTGCTAGATGGTAAAGTTAAGGAGCTGCAGCCTAATGAGGACCCATAGGCAATCGATGCAAAAACGAGTTTGCAGCGGTAACTTGCGGCCAGTCATACTGCAACTGAATTGTCCAGGTCCAACTTGAAACGGGCGTAGAGAAAGCGAGAAAAATGTTGGCTGAATTAGCAACTACAACTTACACGTGGAAAAAATGTTGGGTAGCTTGTAGCATCGCGGAAGAATCATGAGCTTAAGGTCCTTCCATGTTGGAACCACACGAACGCGCCAGCGACCAACGCGCAGCTGAACACGTCAGGTTGACGGCACGGCTGACTTAACATGTGCACACTACTGGGCCATATGTTTGATGTCACAAACAAAACACGTACGTAATGGAAATACACGATAGTTCGAAGGCGGATTTCAAAGAGGTCCACAGTACGCTCCAGTGAGGGTGGTGCAGGGACGGTGACTTGTGCATGATTTAATTTAGTGATAGTAGACTTGCGAAGCATCTTCGCACTCTCTCCTCCCCCACCTGAGTCCGGTGTCATGACAGAGTCAAGAAGACCGCAGGCGGGAGACGGCGCAGGTGGCTGGCGCGGCCGGAGCCGCACTTGGGAGTGTTACCACACCTGGCTCGGATCCCACGGAGTGGGAGTGCCATACAGGTCACAGTAAGAAAGAGCCATTGTTGCCTGATTCTCAGACCACCAGTCAGCCACTCCACGCAAAACACACATTGGGCTGACCACGCGGTTCAAGTTATCCCGTCAGTTGGCAACGTTTCAAGCCACGGCTTTTAGCACATCGTGATAGTTTTAAGCACGCCAGATTGTTTATAGTGAGGAACATGCGCTGAGCCGTTGATCTTACTTTCTTCCCATCCCCACAAGCAGACTACCATGCGCGCCGGTCAGTGGTCTGATGCGGAAGTGGGCGCAGCTGCTGATGCCCTCGTCCAACTGTACTACGTACACGACCTGGCCCCCCAACCAAAAGCACCAGGATTTCACACAGCAGGGGGTTGAACGGCTTACATCTCCCATGTGTGAGATAGACAGAGGTCACGTTAAGAAGGAGCTATCGCAGCCTGACTCTCAGACCACCAGCTCGTATTAGCGTGGGGGTTAATTTCCCTCTGGAAATCGATGAGCGCGCGCAACCATCCCACCAACTCCAGCAACAGGCCGAAAGCAGGGGGAGGGGGAAGGGAAGGGCGAAGGGGAACTACCGCAGTCGCCCACAATAATCAGTTCCCACGCCCGCCTCTGGCCGCGTTGCCTGGAGGACTGTGTCCGCATTGCGGCAGAGCAGGAGGCATCCCCCTCCGCGTCTCTTCTCCCATTATGTAAGCTTGGGTGTTTTGAGATGACGCATGATTTCCGAGCTAGCCACTTCATCTTTTGAGCAGATCACGTAGAAATTAAGCTCAAATAAAATAGATTCATTATAAAGACGTGGTTGTAGTACCTAAAATGTACACTAGCAGATGAAAAAAAAATTGGAATCGAAATCCAGAATGTGACCGTGCACGGGGTAGTCTGCGATTGCCGCGGGTGGAAAGCAGTATCGCAAGCATAAATAGCCATTTATTTTCGATTCTTCCTTAGTTTCGATGCATACTGCGCTTGGGAGCAAAGAGACAGGAATGTGTTCTTTGGCAGATGTGTATAATTCATCCTACCCGATTGTGAAAATATTGGCTGGCTGGCTTGTTTTCGAAGTTGTGACAACGAGAGTAAAATCTGCGCACAGGCAAGACCAACAAACTGAGCTACGAGGCCCCGACCGAAAGCCCATGAGTTTACTCAGATTTAGGATCAATGTACTTGGCACGTTATGATGACGTATGGAATCCGCAAATTCTGATTCAGAAGGCTGGCTGCCCACTCAATCTGGACTCATCAGATGAATTTTGACTGATACTTCAAAATAAAGTGCATTCCTCTCTCTCTATCTCTCTCTCTCTCTCTCTCTCTCTCTCTCTCTCTCTCTCTCTCTCTCTCTCTCTCTCTCTCTCTCTCTCTCTCTCTCTCTCTCTCTCTCTCTCTCTCTCTCTCTCTCTCTCTCTCTCTCTCTCTCTCTCTCTCTCTCTCTCTCTCTCAAACGTCACTTTATAAATTGACGTTTTAGCACAGTTACAAAGGTCATGGGATCCGGTCATGTGATTAAACTCGATGAGGACTCAGAGTTGACCACGATTGCGTCCGATTAGGAGAAACGATAAAATATACCCTTGCACGACATAATGGTCGCCATAAGTCGAACATAATTTCCATTTTTCTCCAACAAACACACATTTTATTTCTGCTCAAGAACACGGGCAGGCATATTCGGAGACGCACTGCATACGAAAAAAATCCAAGGAGAGTGAAGCGGTATACGTTATCAAGCAAGTTAACGTAGCTTTTGAGACCTAGCTGGGCTTCCGATGGTCCAATGTGGACTTTGAAGACTATTTCAACGGACTCTTGCAACATCTTTCCGCCCACCGAGTAAGTACCCTAATGCCCACACTAAATGCACGTTTATGTTCGATTTTTGCAGTATATTCTAACCCAACCTGCTTGGTGAAAGTCGCTGCCAATGGTTCAGGGCCTCATTTGCGCTTCAATTTATCTTGCGCAGGTGCATGCTCACGCCGCGTCAACCACCTGCGTCCAATCCCACCTTCGATCTGTTCGACACTGTCGTGACACCGCGCACTGGCGGCTAAGGGAGAAAGAGAGGCGAGAGGGAGAGAGAGAGAGAGGGAGAGAGAGAGAGAGAAGAGGGAGAGGATGCGGTAGACGCATCACAAGTCTACTATCACACAAGACTGATTCATGCACAAGTCACCGTCCCTAATCCACCAGGCTGTGCAGCACACGGTGGATCTAGTCAGATAGGACGATCGAACTGTCGGTTCAAATCACGCGTTTAATGACGTCAGTTCAGTGACAAGTCCCAACATTTACTCCTGCTGAGTCAAACTGCCAACTGACTACTAACCTTTGTTTGACAAGGCACATCCATTCGTGTGATGAACTAATCGATACACAATCTGAGTGGTTAAGAGCTCAGTACACGGATTAAAAGGTTTCGATACATTTTGTGCGCGATTTTATTCCCGGTAAAACATGCACAGGAGCATACCGATTCTCCTATTGACCATCCTTTCGGCCATCAAGGTTAATTGCAATAGGAAATATGCCATTCGTGTCAATGCAGTCAATAAATTTGATAGAAAAGAATGAAAAGTTCACACCTTAAGTTAATTTTGTAGGAGATAACGTAAATTTGGTTCTTTATATTCTAATATAAGAAGTACAATTTGTTATATAACATACTTATGGCATATTTAAATGTTATCAAGCATAATCCATTTACTTCCTCCAAGGTCAGTCCATAAAAATTGAATATGGTCCTCAAAAGCGAACCATTTGTGCGCATAAATTACTGTAAAAAGGTGCTGACCTGGACGTAGACTTTTCAAGCTGCGTTAACACATTTTACAATTTCAACTTATACTAGTAGTTGGAAGCTATTACGCTTATTAAATGTTGAAAACCGGAAAATCTTCCCTCAAGCAAGGTAACACAACATTATAAGAAGTAATTTACTAGGAAAGAGTTATTAATAAACTTGTGTGAATTCATTTTACAAAATAGGCTTCGGGTTAAACGAGCGTTAAAAAAATTGAAGAAAAAATTGCTTGATTAGTCGCTTTTATATAAGGTAGTTTGCACTGGTAACGGGCAGCATTTTTTTGGGGTAGAATATACATGGAGTCAGGTATCAGGATAATCAGCTTGCAAATTCACCTACTTGATTTTTATCTTTGAAAATATATCGGTACACGGTACATGTTACAAATACAGGCCGGAGCAAGGTATTTTCCCGAAAATTCATGATCTTGTATAGAAAAGTAAACATAGGTAGGCGCTTTCGCCAAGTTACTTTCTGTCATGCAAGATTCGCCTTTTTGATTTGATATTTGCATATTGAGCTCGCAAGGACAAATATCTGGAACATGATCTCTTGTTTTCGCGTGTTGGAAAGCGGGATCCTTTAAAAAAAACACCGAAAATAACTTCTTCCAAAGATGCAGCCTGTTTTGGATTATAGGTCTTTTAAAAAATCTGATACTGATTAATGCAAGTTAACCCATTAATTGCTAGAGTATTTGTTGGCTATTTTGAGGTCAAGGTGTATCTTCGAGTCGACCCAGGCCACTATGGTTAAGATTTTGTCGACGCAGCTGCTGTGCCAGACCGGTTGTGAGCAGAGGTGACGGTCAAAATTTTGAACAAAACTATGCCATGTATCTGTCGGTAGTTTTCACATTACCCAGACAACGGTAGTGGTGGTGGTAGTAGTAGTAGTAGTAGAAGTAGTAATTTTAGTAGTAATAATAGCAACAATAGTGGCAATTGTAGCATTATTATCCCCACTCATGACACAGGAAGCGAGTGCGCCTATCATAAAGAAGCGGTGGGAACGATAATTCGCGAAAAGGACGAAGATTAACAAACGCACTAACTGAGAGTAAATAGTCAGCATAGGACCCTTAAAGTAACCCAAAAACCCTAACCAATTATGCGTAAATCTAATCATGACCATAACATTAAAAGCTTAAACATTACTTTAAGACCCAACCCCTTAAGCGTAAATCTAATCGTAAAACTCTTGAACGTAACCTCACAACCTTAACCGGAATCTTACCTCTAGACTGAAACTCCTAACTCTGACCCTTAAACCTAATCACCTTTATAAAAAACCCACCTCCACCATTCCCGTACTGTAGGCATCCTTACTCTTCGTTTTGAGCGTGGGACCACATACGATACCGCCGTTGTAGTAGTACTGCTAATCGTATTAGCAGCGGTCGTAGTAGTATAAGTAGTAGTAGTAGTAGCAGTAATAGTAGTAGTAATAGTAGTAGTAGTAGTAGTAGTAGTAGTAGTAGTAGTAGTATAAGTAGTAGTAGTAGTAGTAGTAGTAGTAGTAGTAGTAGTAGTAGTAGTAGTAGTAGTAGTAGTAGTAGTAGTAGTAGTAGTAGTAGTAGTAGTAGTAGTAGTAGTAGTAGTAGTAGTAGTAGTAGTCTATAATGAAGTCGCATCTCCACGAGTTTAACTGGTGGCACTTAAGCTCCACCCACAGCAACTGCAGAGGATCATTTTACAAGCGACAAAAAATGACTAGAGCTCTGATCAAAGACTCACCTTACTAAGGGGTTTTGTGTAGCTTTTCATGTAGAATGGGAAGTGGCAGAGCTCGCATTTGGTTGAATGGCTGACAGAAATCCACTGCTGCACGCAGACCTCGTGCACGTACTTCAGACTGCCGTCGCACAGACAGGGAGCGATCAGGCGGCCTAGGTCGCGCGGCCTGCCGCCCTCCTCATCTTGATCCTCCGTGGTTTGTCCACTGATCGTAGAGGGGGGTGAAGAGAGGACGCTGGCATTCGAGCGGGCAGGCGGAAGGGTGGAGGCGGAGGAGGGCGGACGCTGACCTGTGGCACCGGCGCTTACACACACCGAATTGCCGCTGACAAAGCCCCTATAACTGTGACAGATGCGGCACATGGGCCGCTGGAAACTGGAGGTGGTGAGGCTGTTGCGGGAGAACGCGCGGCTGACATTCTCCGGTCGCCGATGCCGCTGCGCCTCAGACGAAACATCGTTTGTCAGTGGCACCTCAGTCCAGGCCTCCAGAGGCAAAGGGGCGGGGTTCGGAACTGTCTCAGGTGCACGCGCTGAGGATGGCACCCTTGCTGCGTTGGGTAACTGGGTTGATATTGCAGTCACGGGTGCCGTCCGCATTGCGTTGACGGACAATGACGTGGAGGGACGAGGTAGGGGGTTAGACATGCTAATTGTTTTGCGTCGCGGTGATGATAGTGACAGACGTAGGGAGGAACGGAGAAAGCGAGAACATAGTTCACCACTTGTGCGCACTATTGACCGCGCAGGGGTGGAGGGAGTAGCACTGTCTGGAGTTGAGGAGGTCTAGAAATGTGTAAAAAAGGGTGAAGTTATATGCACCCAAGCAAGCCGAAGTGTCCTGGGGGAATGTAGACGTGAAATTCTTGTGGTTAGTACACATGACTCATATCGCGTATTTAGGTGTATCGCTTAATAACCAGATGTCGCAGCGACGGAACACGCTACGTGGAATATTCGAAACAGGAAGGAATTTTGAAAGCACACGCCCAATTGCACGGGCTTCCGAAAGTGGTGAGAGATGGAGGTGGTGGTGGATATTAGAATGCGTAGAACTGATCAGTTATCACTTTTCAGATGACCATATAGGCGTGCGTGGTCGCGCTTCCATTTGGTTCATCGTACAGGAGATCTGCCTGACAGCCTCTTAACCGCCGAGTTGAAAATTAAATTCGCGGATGATGAAATTAGGACGAGCCTGGATTCATGAATATCTCAACATTTTGAAATAGCAACGTTCTATTGCGCGCAGAAAGTTTCTCTTCACATTTGGCCGATACCAGCTTGCATCTGTTATCGACACAACAAAATAAGTGGGTCATAAAAAGTACACAGTGCCAGATGGTTAAAATGGGCTTAATAAGTCCGTCTTTTCTAGGACATGCCCTGAAAACGGCATATGCGGTAGGCTCGCTGGACCAAAACAGGGCTTACGTCGGGGTAAGCCAGGCATTATTGTTATGCGAACCCATAACAAATACCACACATGGGGCGGGGTGTGGTCGCACGCGTTGATGTGGGTTCCCGTTACACTAGCCACAAGTGCCCTCTCCCACTTCCGGTCTTCTTCACTCGGTCCACACGCAGGGCCCAGGCGAGAGAGGAGAAGGGCGTGGTAGACGCCACGAAACTCTACTATCACTTAAACAAATTCCCATTCAAGTCACCATTCTTGCGCCCGCCCCTACTGTAGCGCATGCGGGAATGAACGAATGAATGAATGAATGAACGCATGCCAGAATGAACGGTCGAACGGCCATTTTTTCCGGAAAAGGTCATTTCGGAACAGGGTGAAGTCTAATCATTTGAATCTGTAACAATGCGCGGAGCCGCTCACACACGCTTCATGGTATAGAACAGAGAGTGCAATAACTCCGGTCCTCTAGATAGTTGTGTTCTCCGGAAGTGAACGCTGAGTCACCAGACAACAGATAGCGGACACTACGTGCATACATATTAGTGCTGCTCCAGACTTTGTTGGAAGAGCGTATACACAGATCCACTTATGCGAAACGAAGTGGCCGGCGTAAACCTTAAAGGTTAGTGTAATTCATTTGATTCAGCTGCTTCGACCTTCATCGGGTCAAAGGGGTATTCTCTTTCCGGTACCTTGGTGTTACTCCGACATCTAATTTTCCATTCATTTTCATTCCTACTAGCCTGCCAACGAATGCTAACACTAACGAGCACAATAGTTAGATTTAAGGTTACATTGCCATGAAGTACGGTCGCGTATTACACGTCAAGATATCCTTTGTTCACTGAGTTGGGTCGCATATTACGTTCTTGCCGTTACCAGTCTTGGTTAACGAAAGTCGAGGACATGAAAATGTGTCACTTGAACTACCACTATGATCACGGTTTCAAATAAATCTCAGAGAACCGGTAATTTTGTCCAGAACTCCAAGGATAGACTGTGATTTCTAAACGAACAAAGGCCAAATCCTTTGAGACAACGTCCAATAAAATTGCCGAATTTCCGCATTAACAAAACTTTGTAAATTTATATTACAGGGCAACTGTAGGTTATGCAAGCCGTTTTAGCAACCACCCACCCCAGGATCGTGTAAAACAGGAATGATGGTAATAGTGGTTTCACGAGTGAGGCCTCACTCCGAGCAAGCAGCGGAATGTGTGCAAGAAACTATAAGAAATAAATATATTTCCGCCAAATTGAATCTTCTAGCTTGATAATCAAAAATAATCGAATAAAAAAGCACCACAATGGAACAGCTGTACATATCAGTATATTGAAATATTGGTATCCCAAGAAATTTAATTAAATTAAGTTGTTATTTTGGAACAAAATAACTTTATTATGTACATTTTCGAGGCTGGTACCCCAGTTCGTCTTCAGACAAATGGAAGTTGTACACAAAACAGTTAACCTTAAACAATTACTAACACAATATTCTATGGTTAGCTAAAGTTGGAGCCAATGGGCGTCCATTGCTTTAACTTATCCGGTCGAAAGTGGCTTTGTTCACTTTCGCTTGACCTTGAGAAATTTTTAATTGGCATTCAAATCGATATTCCAGTTAATGCATGCCTAATTTGAGTGCATTGCCTCCAGGAATTCGCGGCCCTTCCTTGTTGGTCAGGCACCAACGATTTGGATATCCTCCCATGCAAATAGGTGACCTGTGTCGAGTGTGTGCATGGCTAACCGAGATAAGGGGTCTCGTCTTCTCATCACTAACTGATGTCCATGTAAACGGGCGGATAGAGATTTTCCGGTTTTGCCACAATAGACTGCATCACAACTGGTACACGGTATTTTGTATTTTCTGTTGAAATAGCCAACCCTGCCTAAGGATGTACAAGCTGGGTGCGCAAAGTTGCAGGTTTGTGCGCTATTTGTATATGGTGTTTCTTGAGCTGTCTTTCGACGAGTTCAGATACATTCTTTACATACATTATATGAATGTAATAGTTAACATGCAGAGGTTCACTTCCCAGCGCTAGGAAATGAAAGACCAAACCACGCCTGCTAAAACAATTTAGTAGTTACCTATGTATATTGAAAACAGGGGGCTGACATAACCTATCCGAAACTTTTAAAGTTCTGCCAGATAGAGAAAATTACCATTTAAAATCAAGGGTTCATCTTTACGCTGAACTAGACTTCTTTGGCATAAACGAGCATGTGTTAGTCAAGTGAACTTTACTGTGAGATCAGGCGACACTTTTCCTATGTGATTCAATTCGAAAAAAAAAAAACATTTGGACATGGGATTAGTTACTTCCACTTTGACGGGTGGCCTTATGTTAAATTCCAGGGCAGCACCTATACCGATTCCTTTGACCCACTTGTGAAAAACTCGGCGGCCTCGGTGGGATTCGAACCCACGCCAGCAAGGAGAAGGCTTTAGAACAGCCAACGCTTTAGCCAACTGAGCTACGAGGCCCCACCGAGAGCCGTGAGTTTAATCACACTTGGGCCAAGTTACCCGCCCAGCCTACTGCAACGTATGGAATCCACCAATACTGATACAGCAAGCTGACTGCCCAAGCAGGATTTCCTAAGCAATCAATCTAGAATCCACCAGATGACTACCAGGCACAAGTAATTAGTAGAGGATTTTTGGCAGATTTGAATAATTCCTTTGACCCACTTGTGAAAAACTCGGCGGCCTCGGTGGGATTCGAACCCACGCCAGCAAGGGGAAGGCTTTAGTACAGCCAACGCTCTAGCCAACTGAGCTACGAGGCCCCTCTACTAATTACGTGTGCCTGGTAGTCATCTGGTGGATTCTAGATTGATTGCTTAGGAAATCCTGCTTGGGCAGTCAGCTTGCTGTATCAGTATTGGTGGATTCCATACGTTGCAGTAGGCTGGGCGGGTAACTTGACCCAAGTGTGATTAAAATCACGGCTCCCGGTGGGGCCTCGTAGCTCAGTTGGCTAGAGCGTTGGTTGTACTAAAGTCATCCCCTTGCTGGCGTGGGTTCGAATCCCACCGAGGCCGCCGAGTTTTTCACAAGTGGGTCAAAGGAATTATTCAAATCTGCCAAAATACTCTACCTATACCGATGTCTAAAACGAATCATACCACTTTATTGTAAACATTCTTTGTATCAGAATGCGTGTACTGATGTATCTAAAGGACCAGCATGTACAAAATAGGATTTTCAGCGGCAAGTAGTAGTGCAGGCAGACGAACAAGGCTGAAAAAAAACAAGGGGGGGGACTGAAAAGGCCATTTCTGGCTTATTAGCCGTCGTCAGCCTGTCATACCCAAACCCAGGTGCTGCACCACCCGAGGCTCAAATCCGCAACCCGCCATTCTAGTCTCCCTTGCCATCGTCGGCAAGGTTCATCTGCACTACCTATTACCCTCCCCAAATTAACCGAGTCTAACCTTAGCACTTGACGTTTCGTGCATGACATCTGTAATACGGAGTGGCACCCTCTCCTGTTTCCCGACCAAAAATGCACTTATTTAAGGGTCCTTAGTTTATCATGGTGTGGTAAACCCTTCATGCGATTGCGCTCTTTTACTGGATAGGGACCACTTACTGGATATTGAACGATCCCACCTCTATCCTAACTGCTATGTTCTCACGCTCCAAGATAGGAAGTAATATTACAATATTTACTATTTCAATATTCCCGATATAAAACGGCAAAACAACGAGCCCGTGGCTCAACGGTTAAAACGTTGGACTCTGATCAACAGGTCACGGGTTGGAGCCTCGAGCGGTGAAGCACCTGGGGTCGGATATGACTGGCTGATGACGTCTTATTAGTCAGAAATGACCATCCCAGTCTCCCTTCTCTATGTCAGCATTATTGATCTACCTATAATACTACCAGCCGCTGTGCGGCTGCTATTGGGGCTCGAGAGTGAGCCCCAAGGCAGAAAGGGACGAGTATGTTCCACTAGCGAACGCTGAGCGTTCGTCAACGAAAGTAATATTGTAGCCTACGCAGTTCTGTTGATTATACAGACATTGAGAAGCAAGTGAATTGTTTCGACACTGGCGATTAGTTTGGTAGTACAAATATATCACTCATAAGGACGAAATTTGCAGCGTAACATTTTACTGCTATATGGATTTGTCATTGTCTCTACTAACTGTCCCCTCTTCCCAAGCATATCTGCTAACGTTAAATATGCATTGCTTATTTCGCATTCATTGGCTGAAGTCGGCTGCGGACAAGGGACTGATAGTCTCAGATGGTTTGCGCAGCCATACCTGTGTGATGAAACTGTTGTAGTAGCATGCACAGACTATCTTGTTCACCTGTCTGAGTATTATTTTCAACTGTTGACCCTGCACTGTCGATCGAAAATTTCGAAGCATTCCCAGGTACTCAAACGGTGGTGGCACGCCAACAAGTTTGTTTGCAAATTTTCAGCTAACTGCAGTGAAATCCGAAGCAGCCAAATTTGGTCTTTTCCAAGGGCTATGTGGCTGACAAAATTGGATCGAATGTGAGTAGTGGGTATTCATGCGCAGATCGCCCAACTATGGCAAGAAGCAAATAAATGCACCGAACATTCACCAGGACAGTACATAAATGATAAATGCGCGCGAAAAATGTCTCTTGTGCAATGAGTGAAGTTAGTGTGAGATGAACGGGCCCGCATAACAGATCTGTAGGAAAAGTACATGCTTGTTTTTTAGTACTTTGGGGTTTTTAGCAACCGTTAGTAACCCGATGTGTCAAACAGTACGGTTTATCCTCTGTCTGTTAGTTCTCTCCAATTAACTTGGAAAGCTGGCCCCAATCTAAGGACTGTTTGCCTAATCTCTGCAGCACACTAACAGTCGCTGTGGCAGCCTTTTGACAACGCCTTTTACGACTAGTCCCAGTAGCATAAGTGCTCCCCTGGTCGAAGATCGAACCGTTCATATGGTCGCTGCTGCATAAACCGAGCACGGTTCTCGATCACGTGGCTATTATATGTACTGCCTTCCAACCAAAAGTCGGAAAATTTCCCCTCGCACACACTTTGGCAACTGCACAAATGTTTACGGACTGCATACTTTCCTTTTATTTGCCCTGTGCATACTCATTAAAATTGGTCAGTATGTTCATCTTATGGCAACATGCTTCATTAAACATCCACGAATATAATTGTACATCAATCATACAGAAGCCTTATTCTGTGCTCCTTAACTTCCTTGCCAGCCGTTCTGATAAACGCATGATTCTGCAGCTTATTTTGTTAAAAACTAAATTTCACTACACTTTATCGTCAACCGATAGTATAGGTTTCAAACTGGAAGTGAATTGCTTATGAAATCTCGTCGACTTTGAATTTAGATCCCATGCCCGTCGTCAATTTCTTGATCGAACGCTAATGCTTCGTATCATTAAAAGATATTCCTAAGCTAAACCCCTGTGAGTTTGAATGAATAACCGCAAGTGGTTACTTAGGGAGGAGGCTCGCTTACCGCACTCTGTCCGATCTCCGCATGTACAGGACGTCAATTTACGATGGGTCGAACTTCAAGCAAACTCGTTGGAACGATCGCACAACAGGCCGTCGATGGTCAGAATGAGATCTAATGACAACAGCAGCCGCAGCGAGGTCATCGCTGGGTCGCACAAATTGCAGGTGTTAATTGGGCCAGTAGAAATGCTGTAATTCAGCTGCCCGCATTCAGGAGACATGTCGGGTGGGGGGAGAGGTACGTTTGCCAAGGGCTTGGAGACGTTGATTGGGTGGTTCCTGATGCCGTCCAGGGGCCACTCTTAGGTAGACGCATTTCACTAGTTTACATAGTAAGTTTTGGGAAGTAGCGAGCGTCAGGGAATGAAGAGGATTAAGGTAAAAAGAGTCGGTACGAGAAAATAGCGCTAGTCGATGCCGCCATCCACCCTACGAAGGCTACAGAATATCGTCCAGAAATCGTTCAACTCGGCCACGAGGGTAAATGTTTGGAAAGTCATGTGTGAGCGACACTCACGATCCATCCTGATTCCAGGACGGATGATAGGCGTTCCGGATTGCCTTAATACTACAGCATATAGCCCATGCAGCAGCGGGTACATGTTCAGTTAACTGCACTACAGACAAAGTCAAGTGAGACTCGAATTACAGTTTGGCTTGTTGTGAAATGGCTGGGCGCATCACTTCCTCCAATAGTATGTCTACAAACAAAGTGACGTCAAATTTGGGACTGAGGTGTTTCCATTCGGCGAAATTGTTCGCGGACTTCGACTGGACCTGTATGGCATGGTGAATGAACTAGTATGGTTACGCGTTGTCGATAAAAATCACAATACAGTCAACGTCTCCTGCTGATTTGACAGAAATTGGAAACAGGGTCTAAGATAATTTTGCAGAACAACACTGTGCCATCGACCAATTGTCTTTGGGAAGCTTGTTGTGTGACGCCACTTATACACCCCTCAAACGCGGAAGTTATTTTACTGTTAGATGATCACGGGTACATGCCCTTTGATTATTCTCCAGTCAATTATTCATTTATTTATTGCCAGTTTACAGGCAAGGACATGGAAGGAGAGGATATTGGTAATCTCCCCCTCAGAGGACCCACGCGCGTTCATGGGGCCACAAAACCGCTTTTAGACTCATTATTCGATCATTTTAAAAGTAAGGAAATTAATACTTTTCAAATTTTGCCAGATTTAATCATGTTTGAGGCCACTAAGACTAGAAGCCAACATACGGCAATTATTAGCGCATTGCAACCCACTGTTAGAAAGTCAATCAAAACAGTCAACCATGACCCGTTTCTAACGGCAAAAAAATGACAAAGTTGCATTGAAACAGCTCAAAAAGTACCATTTTGTGTCATCTAATTTACCGCATAATCAAAATTTTAGGAAGTAGAAATGTTCTACGTACCCACTTCGTCTGCGCCTTAGAATTTGCAGTCAGAAAGCGCGTTTTAGGGGCTGCCCAGACGTCTTCGGCGCTCCACTAATTTCGAGTCGAAATGAAACAGTGTCACAACCACTGTTTGCGAGGTTTCGATTCAGCCTGCACAGGGCTGTAACCTTGACCTCCAGTAAGCATTGCTCAAGCATCGGTCAGAGCAGATAGCAGGTATCTAATGTCAAATAATTTATCACTTGTGTGGACCAATCAAAAACAGCACTGCTAATAACGAGATTTTAGGCAGCATGCCCGACGGCCAGCATGCCACACATTTAGATACTACCGGGGCACGTTGTTAAATGCCTGGTCCCAGTATTGCCTTTAAGTTATCGATTGTTATTATACCGTGATAATAGTTTCCGTGCGCATAATACAATTTGCGCTAAGACCTTAACTTCTCGACATTTCGGATTGCACAGAACAATTCGACTGTTGAGCATCATGTCTCGAATAAAGCTGTCAGAGGACACAGCTGCACTATTTGTGAGTCCTCTTCCTTTAACCCACTAAACATTGTCTCTTCATCAAATGTTATCGACAAAGTTGGGCGGTGTGGACAAAAGAATCGGCGTGTGACCCTTCTAACCGACAACGAACTATCGCCCGACCCCACCCACAAACACAATCCATAGGTAGGCATATAATACGGGATACGATGGCAATGGAGGTAGGGACAGTTTACACACCACAACAGGGCGGTACCGCGTTGACAATAAAAAAAAAACTTATACGCCCGCCGTCATCGTTCAAGACACTGTGTGAGCCTGCACATAGGCGTGCTACCACATTCTGAAGTTGTGGTAGTTGTTTGGGGTGTGCATCCCTAAGCAACGCCTGTCGTTCTCTGGGCTGTTTGGACAAGCACATCTACCAAGCGCCTCCTGTGGAGGAAAAGCCACGGCTAGAAAGGCCTATTTGACGTCCCGTAATTGTTGTACTAGGTGAAGGAGATTACTACTGCCGACAATGACACGAGAGACTGGAATCCCCATGTCTGGCTCATAAGCCGCCATCAGCCAGTCATACCCAGTAATTAAACGACCTACTTTTCTACTACTACTACTACTACTACTACTACTACTACTACTACTACTACTACTACTACTACTACTACTACTACTACTACTACTACTACTACTACTACTACTACTACTACTACTACTACTACTACTACGACTGCTACTACTACTACAAGCCACTGCGTGGCTGCTGGCGGGGCTAGCGAATGATCCCCAAGGCGGAACGGGACGAGTGAGTTCCGTTAATGAATGATGAGCGTTCATCAACAGATGTACCAGGTGACTTCTGCTTCAAATACTTCAAGTAGAAGTTGGGTCGGCTGAGAACCGAAAGAAAGTAAAAATAGCAAACTGAGGCGAATATGTGTACGTGCATTGGGTTTGCATACGGCAAGCCTGACGAGGGAATGTGGGAGCATCGTCGCATGATACTACTGCTACTGAAAACTTCCAGTTTACTTGCAGCGCTTCAGCGATTTATCAAGCATAGCCCGCCGGAACACAAGACGATAAGGGCAATTTCAGAAAGTAGATCATACGAAGCACTCCTGGTCTTGTTTCTACAATCCACCGTGAAAGTTCGTTTCAATTCTCCCATCGAAGGCTACGTTGACAGTACAACACTTCTTAAACTAGGATCGGCTTTGAAAACTTCATTCGCAAACTATAAATCTGCTTGATTCCACTGATGACGGAGCATCTTACTACTACCTCGCTGAACTTATAGTCTACTGATAGAAAACTTAGTTAGTTTTTAGGTACTGCAATCGGATGCATAAATTGTATCAACTGCATATATCTGAGTTTAAAACCATGAACGCTCGTGAGTCCTCTGAGGGGGGAGAGTACCAATATCCTCTCCTTCCATGTCCTTCTAATAAAATTGACCAGAGAATAATCAAAGGGCATGTACCCGTGATCATCTAACAGTAAAATAACTTTTGCGTTTGAGGGGTGTATAAGTGGCGTCACACAACAAGCTTCCCAAAGACAATTGGTCGATGACACAGTGTTGTTCTGCAAAATTATCTTAGACCCGGTTTCCAATTTCTGTCAAATCAGCAGGAGACGTTGACTGTGCTGTGATTTTTATCGACAACGCGTAACCATACTAGTTCATTCACCATGCCATACAGGTCCAGTCGAAGTCCGCGAACAATTTCGCCGAATGGAAACTCCTCAGTCCCAAATTTGACGCTCATTTGTTCGTAGACATACTATTGGAGGAAGTGATGCGCCCAGCCATTTCACAACAAGCCAAACTGTAATTCCAGTCTCACTTGACTTTGTCTGTAGTGCAGTTAACTGAACATGTACCCGCTGCTGCATGGGCTATATGCTGTAGTATTAAGGCAATCCGGAACGCCTATCATCCGTCCTGGAATCAGGATGGATCGTGAGTGTCGCTCACATGTGACTTTCCAAACATTTACCCTCGTGGCCGAGTTGAACGATTTCTGGACGATATTCTGTAGCCTTCGTAGGGTGGATGGCGGCATCGACTAGCGCTATTTTCTCGTAACGAATCTTTTACCTTAATCCACCTTATTCCCTGACGCTCGCTACTTCCCAAAACTTACTATGTAAACTAGTGAAATGCGTCTACCTAAGAGTGGCCCCTGGACGGCATCAGGAACCACCCAATCAACGTCTCCAAGCCCTTGGCAAACGTACCTCTCCCCCCACCCGACATGTCTCCTGAATGCGGGCGGCTGAATTACAGCATTTTTACTGGCCCAATTACCACCTGCAATTTGTGCGACCCAGCGATGACCTCGCTGCGGCTGCTGTTGTCATTAGATCTCATTCTGACCATCGACGGCCTGTTGTGCGATCGTTCCAACGAGTTTGCTTGAAGTTCGACCCATCGTAAATTGACGTCCTGTACATGCGGAGATCGGACAGAGTGCGGTAAGCGAGCCTCCTCCCTAAGTAACCACTTGCGGTTATTCATTCAAACTCACAGGGTTTAGCTTAGGAACATCTTTTAATGATACGAAGCATTAGCGTTCGATCAAGAAATTGACGACGGGCATGGGATCTAAATTCAAAGTCGACGAGATTTCATAAGCAATTCACTTCCAGTTTGAAACCTAGACTATCGGTTGACGATAAAGTGTAGTGAAATTTAGTTTTTAACAAAATAAGCTGCAGAATCATGCGTTTATCAGAATGGCTGGCAAGGATGTTAAGGAGCACAGAATTAGGCTTCTGTATGATTGATGTACAATTATATTCGTGGATGTTTAATGAAGCATGTTGCCATAAGATGAACATACTGACCAATTTTAATGAGTATGCACAGGGCAAATAAAAGGAAAGTATGCAGTCCGTAAACATTTGTGCAGTTGCTAAAAGTGTGTGCGAGGGGAAATTTTCCGACTTAAAGCACATTTGGTTGGAAGGCAGTACATATAATAGCCACGTGATCGAGAACCGTGCTCGGTTTATGCAGCAGCGACCATATGAACGGTTCGATCTTCGACCAGGGGAGCACTTATGCTACTGGGACTAGTCGTAAAAGGCGTTGTAAAAAGGCTGCCACAGCGACTGTTAGTGTGCTGCAGAGATTAGGCAAATAGTCCTTAGATTGGGGCCAGCTTTCCAAGTTAATTGGAGAGAACTAACAGACAGAGGATAAACCGTACTGTTTGACACATCGGGTTACTAACGGTTGCTAAAAACCCCCAAAGTATCAAAAAAGAAGCATGTACTTTTCCTACAGATCTGTTATGCGGGCCCGTTCATCTCACACTAACTTCTCTCATTGCACAAGAGACATTTTTCGCACGCATTTATCATTTATGTACTGTCCTGGTGAATGTTCGGTGCATTTATTTGCTTCTTGCCATAGTTGGGCAATCTGCGCGCGACTACCCACTACTCACATTCGATCCAATTTTCTCAGCCACATAGCCCTTGGAATAGACCAAAAAGGTGGCCACTGCGAATTTCACTGCAGGTAGCTGAAAATTTGCAATCAAACTTGTTGGGCGTGCCACCACCGTTTGAATATCTGGGAATGCTTCGAAATTTTCGATCGACAGTGCAGGGTCAACAGTTGAAATTAGTACTCAGACAAGTGAACAAGATCGACTGTGCATGCTACTACAAAAGTTTCATCACACAGGTATGGCTGCGCAAACCATCTGAGACTATCAGTCCCTTGTGCGCAGCTTACTGTAGTCAATGAGGGCAAAGCAAGCGACACGTATTTCCTGTTTATATCTGGAACATTTTTTTACCAGTTTTGCATAGCGTGGACAACTAGTAGACGAAGGCAACGGTAAAGCCATACAGCGTGTTTCCGCTCCTATTCGATCGGACAATACTATTGTTTGCGTTCTCGTTGGTATGTTGCCGTCCAAAAGGCATCTGACTTACTAAGGCCGGACTTATCGTAAATGCATGGGACAAGAGAAGTTGTTACTGTTTTGAGAACATCGAAAATACATCCTTTCTTCAGTAAACGACGCCACTCGCCGAGTTTCGTCGATCTTTAGAAAGTGCGTATGGATCTTGCGCGACACCCCTATCACCATGGAGATCCGTGTGTAGCATGCATCTGCGCGGTCGGTTCTCTTATACGGTTGTGAATACTGGGTTTTGCACGTGAAAGATAAGCGAAACCTGGAGGTATTTGATTCCCGCTGCCTGATGACCATACTTTGAGTGAAGTTCACCGACTACGTCTCAAACGGCGAAGTTCACACTTGCTGTGACAAGATCACGAGGATATCTAAGGTCATCCAAGAAAAGTGTTTTGGGCACGTCATCCGTCGCTCGCCTCACCAGTTTAGTTCTACTGCTCTCAATCCGGCGCCGTTGTTCATCTGGAGCCGTCAAAGAGGAGGTCAAATCAAAGCACGGAGGCTGGGCTTTGACTTCGGTATTCAGCGTCCATCACTGGAGGAAAGAATGGGTTGAGCTGTCCACATCCACTACTGCGAATCGTAACGCATGGAAAGGTACCATAGGTGACATCATCAAGGCCGGCTAGATCAAATCCACACCAAGTAAAAGTAGGTATGTGTAAGTACTAATGTTTAAGAAAACAACTCGCAGCACAATGTTTTGTTCTAAAGTTCGCCCGTAAACGATGCTACTAACGTGAGTACTGAAACGAATCACCAGTACCAAAATATTCACTCAACTAGCACTGTCTGCGGTTTTGAGATTAAGTCCTGACCGCAGGGTCGTCAAAACTGCTGTGACCCAGTACGCCTGATGAAAATTGACCTTCTAGAAATTGGCAGGACCAGATTATCTGTGTGCAGATTGCGAACTAATGCAGGGTTTATGGGCACAATGGAAGACAACGCTCTGCAGAAGTCACAGGATTGGTACGCATGACCAAGAGGGGTATACTGATAATTAAATTTACTTCTGTACCAACTGCAGAAACCGACTTCAGATGCAGTTTTTCTTCCTCATATCAACAGCTGCTCTCTCCTTAAATAGAGTGAATTCTAACTGAAGATCCTCGAATCATCAAGGATGTCTGCGTATTTCTGTAGTCAGTGCAGCTGCCCTACCTGAAGCCCGAAGACTTCAACGAGCCGATTGGGAACGCACAATTGAAAGAATCGAGATGGTGACAGGAACCAATCAAGAAATGCGCAGACCTTCTCCAGTGAGCTAAGTATTTTGGCAAATTGCTGGCGGTGACCTGTATAGCACGCTATCACGTTCGTTTTTAGTGTCCGAAATGGACAAACTAGTTGCCTGCCCAGCTGGTCCGACTTCTGGGAGTGCAGTTCACCGTTTTTCTTTGTGCTTAATGAATGTTAAAACTCATGATATGGCTTTAAAATGGTTACGTTTCCAATCGGAATGCTAAAAATGGTAGACTATATACGGTTTTCTGAAATGGAGTGGAGAAAGATTCCAGCATGCGGTTTACACCTCACATGGTAAATGTCAGGCTCCAACAATCAGGCGACAAACATGGGTCGGAACTTACCGATCCCCGAGGGACTAACAATACCGGCTTGTATTATACTACAGACGAAGCACTTGAAGGGTTTACTGTCATGTGGTGATCTAAAGAGATTTTATTTAAATTATGTCTCACGTAGATCATCTAGGAAAACTGGCCTCTGATTTCATGGGCGATTTCAACAGAATTCCGCATGCCATTTTATGCCAAAAGGGAAGCTCACAATTAACAGCAACTTAGAGTTAAAATTATTTTTTTTACCTATGAAACAAAAGTACAGTATGAAGCATGTAGACATTTATTAATTGAGTTAAACAATTTTATTGGATGCTATCTCAGAGGATCCAGTTCAAGTTAGTTTCAGAGTCACAGTATGTTCTTTGAAATATCGTCTTTTAGAGGACTGTGTCTTTGAATTTTTCAGCCTTCTTATATTCTGGAGTATGCTACCAGCAGTCTTCAATGTCCTCCATGCTATCACTATAACAACTGTGCAGTTGACGCGTAATCATTTCCATGGTGTTCGTTAGCCAATGCGTTAATTCCAATGCACACAATATTTCTGCAAATAGGAAGAGAATTAAATCGGAACAAGTCTTTACTGTGGTGACACTCCACCTTCTGTCATTCTGGTCTTACATTCTGAGAATGTGGAATATTGGCCACTGTCTGTTATTGTAATATGTATGATATTATTTATACAGACTGCAAAAATGAAGAAACTCAATCAGCCGGGAAAAGTTACCTACGAGATCGGTATAAGCCTTAAACCTCCTAGATTAGCAGCAGTAGCTCCGTACCTGGTTGCTCGAGTTCCTCATTAACCTTGGCTACAGTAAACTATGCGACAGTTTCAAGAGGCTAGTTTATGGAAGACGAATCTGATAGTTAGCCTAGCATAGCGCATACCGTCCGCATCAAGCTAAATGAAGAAGCACTTACATCGGGCTAATAAGTTCTCACCGATTGGTGATGTCAATACAACTAGAGTGTATAAAATTGTGTTTTGTAGCAGGACTGCCCTAGCAAATAGCAAAATTGGAGACAAGGCAGCTACAAGCCACAATTAACAAGGCTCTCGTTTAGCCATTGCCTTTCGGTTAGGTTGAAATGCGCAAAATGACTGAGAAGATGATTCAAATAGCATATCCAAGAAACGGTTGGCGAGAAGACAGCATCGAAAGTTTTCTAAATACGTCATTTAAAACCGATCAGATCGGGTTACTGAAAGCCGTTTCGACTGAAGCAAATGGAACAGGTTTACAAAAAGACAACCGTTAATTTCTACCAATATTCATTTCTATCCATTTTTACAGTATCCATTGTACTGTGTTGTATTTTTTTTGTTAGACGAATATTATTTTTAAATCTAACGTAAGCACCTCGGCCATGGTTGGGCTGGATATGTTAGATGTCCCCTAACAGATCTAGCGGAGGGTATGCTATCATGATGAGCGTATTTATGCGGGTGTAAATTAAGCATATAATATTTTTGGTTCGGGTTTCAGAGAGAATAAAGATGCAGAATTTTCCAACTGTACGAATACAATTTTATATAAAAATGGCACATGCGCATTTATACAAGCTAAACGTCTTGCATAAAAATTTTATATAACAGTAAATAAATTTGCATTTGATCGATAACGACATTTCATCCAACTTCAGGCTTATTGAGGGAAAGAAAGTTAAACGCTTATAAGCTTTTAGATAAACTACATGTAGTATATACTACATATGTTCACGTGCGTAAGTTATAACACTTAAGAAATTTAAAGTTTTTTAAAGAAATACAACGCATACCGCGGTGCGTATAACATTTTTCTACCCTTATTTTTAGACAGAAAGTTTAAAACTGTAACTGTACGCAATAAATTCTTTGTCAAAACGTATACTCATTTTCTTCAAATAAGAAGGGATAAGCATGACTGTATTAATGGGTGTAATTAGAAAGAAGACACCGAAACCGCAGGAGGTTTCTCAATGTTTTTGAAGGGTTCTCAATATATTGGCTAAATACATAAGTTTATTTGTATAGTAAAGTTAATGTAAATTAAAAAGCTTACGTCAACCTTCTCTTGATTGTCGTTTTCCGGCTTTTTTCTCATATCAGGAGCTATAGAGGTGTCTTCAGGCTGAGTGGTTTTGGACATTGATATCAAAATCGATTGTCATTTAATAACTGGAAATTGATTTTTTTCCCGGTTTGATAATATGAGCCATACACGTATTTTTGAACCAAGCACTATTTTGAAGGCCTTTGGATGATCAGTTCAAAGATGAAGCTCTAGAAGTGAGTTGGATTTCAAAGGCACGATAACGCTTTTGGTTTCCCTACTGTTACATTATCGATTATTAAAAGTATTCAAAAGTCTTGAAAACAATGAAAGCAGGTCCTTGCAAGCACGTAAGAGAGGTAGAAATGCATCTGTTAAAATGAACGTGACAGCAACTCGAGGACTCTAATCACAGGAAAAATGAGGGATGTGAAAAGGAAAACGCATAAGCGGACGCAGCATAAAAGGGGTAAAGCGAATAAGAAACAGCACAAAACAACTCATCAAGCAACTCAACAAGCAAAATTTCTGAAGTTTATTGTAGAATTTTTAAAGTGGATTAAAAATTTTTTAATTCAAAAGCAAGATATTACGTACGGTTGGCCTGTTAGTTAACAACTCTGCTAAACGCCTTAGAGGACATCTTTTTATTTAAAAACTTTTGTGCATTTTTTTTGTGTCACTTGAACGTCTGATACGTATCTATAGGGCCACTTCAAATTCTCTTGGGAATTCTGCCAACACTCAGCAACCCCAAAACTGAAGAGGAACGGTGAATCTTTCAGTTAAGTTCAGTATATTTGAGGGAAATAGGGTCGCGCCTTTGAATTCCCCATTTGTCATACAGAAAAGAAGCAATGTAAAGAAGTTACAGTCAAGTGAATGTAGGCAGAGTTGCGCATTACACTGGTATTTTAAAGTTAATTAGTTGCATAACTCTCGTCAAGCCAATGTTTGAATGCCTTCACAGGCTTGGCATTACAACCGTTATAGGTTTGTTATTGCACGGTTCGACAACTTGGCTAGAGAAAAAATACATCCACATATCCAATCTTTCTTGGGACAAACGTAATTTGAATGCATAACCTGTGCGATGAGTCGTAGGGGCAATTTCGAAAAAGTCATCTAAGATGAGGGCGCAGTCCAAACCACGCATGGGACGGAAGGTGTGAGAAAGGGAATTCTCGAATTTTGACCAGATTTCTTCGTTTCCTGTCGAAACAATTAGCTTACTTTTTGATAATTTATTTGGATTTCTAACTCTTGATCAAGTGCGCATACCTGCACTTATTGAATTTAACAAAAGTTGGAAATATACGGTTTAAAATGTTTTTTTTTCCTTGCATAGCCTCATAAATGTTCTCGCAGATTAACGTAAAAAAAGACGAAATATAAAGATTATTTGTAGAAAGAGAGTTTACCTTTTGGAAGTTTACTTAATTTCCTGCAATTTTTGATTTAGAATTTAGAATTTGTATTTGCTTAGCACCGGCAAGGCACTGTCTAAACAAACATAGTCGAAATCTTTCGTTATACGCCCAAAAAAGAACATACGTACAGTGTTTTTAACACTCATGGACTCAAAGCAATTGTTTGATAGCAACATATCCAGTAATGGCATTTCCTTTAAAGGAAAGTCTGTTGAGCTTGCTTCAGCATCCACGACTGGCCCTCGATCAGATTACACTTACAACCAAGGACCAGCAAAGCGCGCAAAATGCGTTATGGCAGCCAAATCCGTCGGATACGAGGACGAATCTTGTGTAGGATGTTCTCAAATCTTAATTAATTAATTGATTATTTGAATTTGTGCCAATAAAAATTGTCAAGCCCTACACTTGGAATCCACTGCCCCCACTTTCTTTTGCCAAGACTAAAGAAATTGAGAAAGCAATTAAAAGATCAATATACTAGTTCGTTATCTGTGCATCTAAGGATTGCAGAGATTTTTGAATTAGCCTCTAAGATTCGGCTTGCACGGGACAGACAGAGGGAATCATGCGCACTCAGCGAGCCAAACTCTGCAAAATCTTTGCTCAACTGTTCCGCCGTCGATCCTGCTCTAAACGAGGTTATGAAATACCTCCAGTACTTAATGAAACTAAGAAATTCGTTCTCAAAGACTCTGAGAAGGCAGAATTGTTTAGTGCATTCTTTGCAAATCATCTTACGCTGGAATCTGAACCGGTTCAGACGTTTCAGGCATCCTCATTCAATGTGATCAGTACCATTGATTTCTCCATAGAACTAATTCGTAAGCAAATAATGCGTCTGAAAAACTCGCACTCTTCGGGGACTGACGGTATTCCAAACTCAGTTATTAAGAGAGTGCCGAGCTTTCCCCGATTGCTTAGCCATATATTCTCAGTTTATCTTCTAAACGGATTCTTTCCTGACTCATGGAAGACATCTATCATTCTTCCTGTCTTCAAGTCGGGATCTCGGTCGGACGTAAATAATTATCGAGGCGTTCACAAAACCCCGGCTCTAGCAAAACTTCTTGAAAATATTATCTTTAATCAAATTCTCGACTTTTGCTTTGAAAATAAGCTCTTAAGTGACTCGCAATATGGTTTTCTACCTGGCAGATCATGCGAAGTGTGTCATTTAACTTTTTTTAACCTCGTCACATCCCTTCGTAATGAGAAGCAGTCAGTGGTTGTGATCTACTTTGATAAGGTACCGCCCAAACGTCTTCTGGCGAAACTGGATGCCCTCGGCATCCAGCCTCCTCTCCTTGACTTCATTGGTTCCTACTTGTCTAACCGCAGCCAGAAGGTCTTAGTAGGTAATAGCAACTCCTAAGGCATCTCGAAGTACGGGGTGCTGCGTTTTTCTCTGCACTTTTAATGTGCGCGAAATGAGCTTCGCAACATTTAACGAAGGGTTTTCGGTATAGTTAACCTCATTGGCTTGTCGTTTTTCGTCAGACAGCCTCTTCGCCTCCTCAAAGATTTGCTGGATCAAGGGCAGGACGGAAGTGTCATTTTGTAGATGAAAACGACGGGACAGTCTACGCAGTCTACGGCGAAATGATAAATGGAGGTAGACTTCATCCTTGACATTAATTATTTTCTTACGGGGAACAAAATGAGAAATGAGTGGACCTAGAACTTTTTAAAAAGTATCAGTACAAATATTCACATCCGAACTTACAAAGAAGTTAATCCAGTCGTAGGAATTTAGGTGTGTTAGCAATTTCCTTATATTTGCCGATCTGAAATCACGGAAAAAGCTATATTTTTTGGAAAACGTTTCAGCAGCCTCTAGTTCTAGTGTAGAAAGAACTATAGTATGATCAGAATTCCCAAGTGGATCTAAAGGTGACACTGACGATGGCTGACCACCTCTACAAAAAAAGATCAAGTATGTTTGATCCTCGAGTGGGAAAATCAACTATCTGGTCCCACATGCCTATAAGGATTGTTAACCTCAACTGTCCTCTCAGGAAAAAGACAACCAAAAACCGCCCAAAGTGGATTAACGCAAACTTGCAGGCCTCTTTAAAAAAAGAAATTGCTTCTGGAGGCGTTACAGACAAACCGCCTCTGATGCTCACTTACTGGAATATAAGCAGCAACGCAACGTTTGCAAATGTGAGGCTACTAAGCTGCGGAGGAAGTTTGAACTAAACATACTGCAAAAGTCGTTGGAAAACCCCATAATGCTATATGGCTACATACGGAGTACAAATATAATTCATGAAATGATTCCTGCTCTTAAGTCTGCAGAAGGGAAACTGGAGACCGACGATGAGGTTAAATTTATTCAAAACTTTCGTCAGACCGTCTTCACCCGAGAGCCTAATAGTTAGAACCGAATTACCTCGTATAAAGCCTGCCAAGTCGCCTGGGTCGGATAAAATTCACGCAATGGCACTTAGAGAACATGCTGATGCACTGTGTTTACCACTTTCCATCATATTCCAAAAGTCCTTAGAAGAAAGCAAACTCCCGGAAGAATGGAAGTGTGCATTCATTGCCCCGATCTATAAAGGAGGTTCATGACTGGACTGTGAAAATAACCGCCCTGTCAGTTTAACTTGTATAGCGTGTAAAATAATGGAGCGTATTATCAAGAGGCAATAAATGAGCTTTCTGGAAAACAACCAAATCCTATGTGATGACCAGCGCGGCTTCCGGTACTTCCAGTACTTTATTAATGATACTGCATTAAAAGAGATAGAAACACACAAAGATCTGGGCATGTGGACAACTGCGAATTCGATGCCCTCAGAACACTGTAAGAAAGCAGTACAGAAGGCAACATGTACACTGCATTGGATCAGACGTGCGTTTAAAATAATTTCCCCTGATCTCTTCGGAAAAGTCTATGGCATCTTCGAGGGACCGCACTTAGATTACGGAATACCAGCCTGGATACCGTGGATGAAGCAAGATGTTGACCTCCTCGAACAGGTGCAATGGAGAGCAACGAAGATGGTCGACGGTTTTAAGACTTTACTGTACCAAGACAGATTGAAAAAGCTTGACTTATTTCCTCTGTCCTACAGGCACTTACGGTGTAGCCTGCTCTGGACATTCCGGACTATCCGGGGCCATGATTTCTCCCTGAGATCGGAGGATTTCTTCGATTTTGCCTGCACAACTCATCTGCGTGGTCATCCTTACAAGGTCAATAGCGAACGCACGCGATTCAACTTTAGAAAGTTTTTTTCAGCCAACGAGTGGAACGAGCTTGGAACTCGTTACCAAGTGAGACGGTTACCTCTGACAGCATTTCTGATTTTCAAAGAAGGCTGGATGACATAATATTTGACAAAATATGACTCTCACAACATGATTACTTAAAACTAGCTATTTTAAATCTGTCGGTTTCTACTTTTCTTCAATAATGTTTCGCCTATAGCTGTGAACACGCATTTGAAGTAATGTTACGCTTTGACTCAAACATTTTTAAATGTACACCATTTTATATTGACTGTATACATGCAATGATAGTTTTACATTAATAGGGTCATCAAGGGCAATGCCTGTAACCCTTAAAAATATACATTAGGCAGGTTGGGTATGGTAAGGAGCTTTGACTCCTAACCATTTTGGTGGCTCTCCTCTGTACTCTTTCGAGGCAGTTCTGATCTTGAATTGTCCAGGGTCTCAGGCTTGTACATCATATTCCAATATTCCATATTTATGTACGCTGACGATTTAAAAGTTGCCTATCGATATTAACCGGTCGATTGCAATATCGTGCTTGAGCTCTTAAAAAAGGATTTTTAGGCCTGCGATCAGTGGTGCGCACATGGCGCCTTTCACTTTCTTGGCACAAGTGCTTCGTTATGGTTATTGGCGACAGCCATCAGCCCCACCTAAGCATAGACGGTCACGACCTAAATGTGCCCGGAGTTATAAAGGATCTGGGCATATCATATTCTAGTAGTCTTAATCTGTCAGAGCACTGCGCCCTGATTGTCTTGAAAGCACGCCAAACTACTAGCTTTATTCTCAGAAATTGTAAAACCGTCAAAATTAGAATCAGCCTCTATAAAATGTATGTCAGGCCTAGTATGGAATAGTGCTCGTTTCTATTTTGCTTTCTGCACGCTAGTGAACGAAAGAAGATAGAATCAGTCCAGCTCTTCTTTAAAAAAAGGTTATCTATTCAGAACACCGAAACCTGTCCTACCAACAACGCTGTGAGCTTACAAGCCTTCACCCACCGTGGTTTCGCAGATTACAGAAGGGACTATTTTTACTGTTTAAACTTGTAAACAGTCGTACATTCAGCCCCCTTACATCCGTGAGGCAGCTTGACCACTCTCGGCACACAAGTCATTGAGATGTATTTTTATTTCTTCCTTTGCCATGTACAGTTAGATACCGACAATTTTTTCGGTAAACACTATAACAATCTGGAAAAAGCTACCCAAGAAGTCTCAAAATTCAGCAAAACTTTCCCTTTCTTACACGAGCTGTCACTACTTTTCTTCATTCAGGACACCTTTCAAAACTTTTGGCTGCTGACTCTGTGAAAGCTCTTTTCAGTTCTGATGGCGTTCACGGACTCTGAATCCTGTGCCAGACTTCATGCTGAGGGCAATATTGCCGGCTCTGTAGACCTCAATCGGCTTATTTCTCAGTCGACAGCGAACAGCTGCTCGCCGACATACCTGCTGGTGCAGAATACTGGATCAATAACACTGAATGGAGAAGTTCTTCACACGGCACCTGTGTCAACGCGTCCCTGTCCTGCATTTTAATTGCTCAATAAGGTGCAGTGTTTTCTCCTGAAAACACCTGAAACAACGATCAGGATTTTATTCACGGTCAGCTTGCCTCTCTTCTATATATAAATATATATTATTGACCTTGCCTGTAAACTATCAATAAATAAATAAAATAAAAAAATAAATGCGGTTTAACAAATGTTCCAAAATTCTGAGCGGATAGATCTTCATAGAAATCCAAAATGCTCCTCTGATGGTATGCAACACAGCTGTTGCGCTCTTCACCACTTTCGAGTAGTGAGCGGATAGTTTTAAAATAATGGTCGTCAGCACACCAATGTCCTTTCGGGTTTTCACGTCTTGTAAGGCTTCACTGTTGAGGAAAGTAGCTTCTAATGTTAGCAGATATGGATGGGTTGCCTAAGCGAAGTATTGTACACTTATCGCCGTTGAATCGCAAAGGCCAATGATTCAAACACTCCACCAACCGAGTTAAGTTGATCTGTAGTTTATCTTCGTCGGAAGGGCTCTGGATTACATGCCAGATTTTCATGTCGTCAGCAAACATCGCTGCTTCACAGTCCAGATCCCTGACAAAATCGTCCACGTATATAAGAAAATTTTTTGGCCCTAGTACTGAACCCTGAGGAATCCCAATCTCAACCGCAGCAGAACTTTACCTCCCTTGGCCGATGCACACAACCTGGCACCGACCCACGAGGGAGATTTCGATCCACCTGAGGAGGTAACCTCTAATTCCAGTTCTTTCTAGCTTGTATAACAGTCTCTGGTGCGACACAGTTTCAAAGACCTTTTGAAAGTCAATGAAGGCGATATGAACCTCGTGTTTATCTTTAAGTGCTTGGGTCTACCGCTTTAGCAATTGCAGCAAATTTATTGTGCAGGATCTTTCTTTTCTCAACCCGTGTTGACAGTTTAATGACAAATTATGTGTCTCTAGGACTTGTTCTTATTCACTCTTGTTGATCCTGTCCATAACCTTGCCAAGGATGCATGTCAAACTTATGAGCATATAGTTTATCAGTGACGCCCGGCTACCGCTTTTGTACAATGCAGTTATATGGGACAGCTTCCAATCAATAGGAAGTGACAGAGTTGCGGAAAGTTCATGGGCGAGTTCTTTCAAAAGTTTGGGTGGAAGCTCGTCTGGTCCTGGGGATTTCGACTCTTTTAGTTCCTTTTATTCCTATCGGATCAGAAACTCTAAGAAAAGTATGTGGCTAATGCTTGCAGTGTGCAGGTTATCCACTGAAGGACGAAGTAACATTGCATCGTCGGTGAAGACTTAGCCATGTTTTCGAAAATTATGACGCCCACGGCAGTCTTAATTCTCGGGATTTGATGCTAATTCCTTGTACATCTGCGAAGGTAACTGTAGACTAACTTTGGATTCTGCGTTGCCTTTTGCAGCAAAGTCTTCCCGAATTCTCGTCGCGTTTTAAGATAAGGCTTCTCATTTTTCTTTTTATAATTTAATTGCTACTTCACAATCGAGATCCCTGACACAATCGTCCATGTATATTAGAAACTGTATTGGCCCTAGTACTGAACCCTAAGGAACCCCAATCTTGACCGCAGTAGAACTTGACCTCTCTTGGCCGATGCACACAAATAGGCGCCAACCCATGAGGATGTTTTCAATCCATTTGAGGAGGTTGCCTCTGATTCCAATTCTTTCTAGCTTGTACAACAGTCTCTTGTGAGGCACAGTGTCGAAGGCCTTTTGAAAGTCAATGAAGGCGATGAGAACCGCGTGTCTATCTTCAAGTGCTTGGGTCCAGCTTCGGAGAGATTGCTGCAAAGTTATCGTGCAGGATCTTCCTTTTCAGAACCCGTGTTGACAGTTTGATAAAAATTATGAATCTGTAGGAATCGCACCAATTCGCACTTTATCATCCTTTCCATAACCTTGCCGAGGATGCATGTCAAGCTTATGGGCCGTTAATTTGTCACTGACGCCCGGCTACTGCTTTTGTATAAGGGAGTTATATGCACCAGCTTCCAATCGATAAGAAGTGTTCCAGGGTCAAATGACCGTTGAAAGTGCATTTAAAGGGGTAAGGAAAGTTCATTTGCGAGTTCTTTCAGAAGTTTTGGTGGAAGCCCATCCAGTCGTGGAGATTTCGACTCTTTTATTTCCTTTAATTCCCTTCGGATCAGAACTTTAGAGAATAGTATGCGGCTGATGCTTGCAGTCGGCAGGTAATCTGCTAATGGACGAAGGAAACTTATGTCGTTTGTGTAGACTGAGCAGTATAAATGTGAAAAGTACTCGGTTTTGTCCTTTTTTGCACCAAATTCGACGCATACGGCATTCTTTATCATCGGAATTTGATGCACATTCCTTTTACATCAACGGAAGTAACTGTAGACTAACTTAAGATTCAACGTTGTCTTTGGCAGCAAAGTCTTCTCGAATACTCGTCATATTTTAAGGATAAGGCTTCTCAGTTTGTTTGTCTGTGTTTTATACTCGTTAAAATATTCCTCACCAAACATTACGCCATTTTTCTCTCAATAGCAGGCAAAACGAAGAATAAGGAGTTACCCCACATAAGCACCACACGATCACTTCGACTGAGTGGAGGCATTGACATAATCTCGTCAATGCTGCCTGATGTTTTCGCGAAAACCAGGTCGAGCCATGTATACCTTTGTCCTTCACGTGTTATGGTAAGGAAAATAACATGTTGTGTGAGGAGTGTTTTCAAGGTATTTGGCAGAAAACCATAATCAAAAGTCGATTTTGGGCATGATGATTGAACAGTGCTCCAATTAATTCCTAGTGCGTTAAAGTCGCCCATAATCATGACCTTATGTCGATGGAGACCTTTTCTAATTGTTCTAACAGATGGGTAGCTGCTAAGTGGTCTATCCTAGGTGGCCGATAGACAGTGAGGACACCCAGACATGGAGAGTCAAGAGTCTTGATGGTCAACCATATGTCTTCCAGGCTGTTGTGCATATTGTCAGACACTATAAGCACTTCCTTTACATACACAATTATTCCACAATCCTGTCGGTTTTCTCTGTCCCTTCGATATATTTTGTATCCAGACCATGTTATTTCACTTCCTCGAATACCGCCCAACAGCCAGGTTTCGGTTACTACTATCACATCCGGAGATACTTCGCCAAGGCAAATTTTAACTCGTCTAGTTTTTGATAAAAGGCTTCGTGTATAAGTACTTCAATTTTGCGCCAGCCACACTTTCTGTTGCGTTTATCAATTTTTTGAGCGTTTTTACATCCCTCTGATGTCAATTCCGACTCTT